>JAPYYJ010002384.1:0-12906 GCA_028533885.1 Nasua narica | reverse complement strand
GTGGATGGATGGATGGATGGGTGGATGGATGGGTGGATGGATGGGTGGATGGATGGATGGATGGGTGGATGGATGGGTGGATGGATGGATGGATGGATGGATGGATTGAGGCTGGTGGGTAGACAAGATTGATAAGGGGAGGGTGGTGGATACATGGATGGATGGATGGATGGATGGATGGATGAATGGATGGATTGAGGCTGGTGGGTAGACAGGATTGATAAGGGGAGGGTGGTGGATACATGGATGGATGGATGGATGGGTGGATGGATGGATGGGTGTGGGGGGTCGCTGGGGGGACAGGGGATGGGTATGCAGGAGATAGATAGATCAATGGATGAAGGATAGACAGACAGAAGGGGATGGATGGATGAGTAGATGGGGGTCAGTGGGTGGATGGGATGGATACAGGGGAGTGTGGAGGATACATGATGGAAGGATGGATGGATGGATGGATGGATGGATGGATAGATGGATGGACAGATGGATGGATGGGTGTGGGGCATTGGTGGGTGGACGGGGATGGATATGCAGGAGATGGATAGATCAATGGATGAAGGATAGACGGACACAAGGGGGATGGATGGGTGAGGAGCTGGATGGTGGAGAGAGGTGAAGAAAACAAGGGGAAGAGGCTGGGGGAGGGGAAGAAGGAGCAGGAACAGGCAGCAGAGACGACAGTCAGGACCAGCTGGGAGATGTCCTTGGGGGGGGCGTGAAACAGGGGGAGCCAGGATCTGAGTGAGGGCAGAGGGAGGGAGAAGAGGCTCGGGGGCTGAGATGCTGAGGGATTTCCTCAAACATCCTATGACCTTCCACCCACCCTGAATCCTGTTCTAGAGTATTCTGCAGGCACCTCGAGGCCTCAGAGCCTCACCTCATCAAACTCTTGATTCAAGTCGAATTATTTATTGAAGAGACTCAAACCCAGAAAGCTTTTAAGTCATCACCTGTCTTGATCCCTATCTGCTCTGGGTCTCGATTAAATCAAGCTCAGACCTCCGCAGCAATGCTGAAGCTCTCGCCCGGAGAGGCCGGGGAGGGAGGAAAGCCCCCCGGGGAGGAAGGACACCTACTAAGTGCCCGGCGTATGCGCATTAGCTGCCGTCCTCACCCTCGAGATCTCCGGCTCACGGGGGACAGAAGACGATGGGGCGAGGCAGGGAAGTCTCGGAGCCCGAATGGAAGCATGATGTGTGCAGAGCACAGACCACGCAGCAGCTGGGCCCGAGGTTAGCCTCGGGGTGAAGCCCCTTGAGGTCTAAGGCTGCCTCTCCAAAAGTGCCTCTCCCCACTCTCTCTGGGCCTCCCATCCTGTCTTTATACTTCTCCAGCTGGAGACTTGGCCGTGCCCTCAGCCTCACCTTCCAAAGGGACTCCATCTGCCCGGTGGGTCCCTGTTCGCCCTGACGCTCGGGGCCCCTGAGGGACTGCCATCGGCTCGGGAAGGGCTCTGCGTCCCAACTCTGTCTGCCTCACCCTGGAACACTGAGCCACGTGGACGTCCCCACCCCCGGCTGTCATCCACGTCTGCAGGGAAGGACCTCGAAGCTTGCTTTGTATTAGCGTATTCCGAGAGGTCCTCGGAGGGCTGGGGCTCACTGCCGAAACCCCCCAGACCCTGCATTCCCCAACACAGAACGCTCGCTCAGATTCTATCGAGGGAGACAACACCGGAACACAGAACGCAATCTGATTTTAAGCAGGGTGGGGTAAGAACGCCGTAACATCCTACAAGAACAGAAGTGATCTCAACATCTCAGAGGCCAACTCAACTGGAACGCAAAATCTATGAACTAGAGCTTCCCAAAGTCGGTGCCCAGGAAAACCAATCCCGGGAAATGCTCAGCAGAACAAAAATACAATAATACATACATATTAAAATGCATAAACAAAATGGAATTCAAATTAATCTGACTTAATTTAAATTTCAAATGAAGTGACATTTAAATAAAACCAAAGCGAAAGAGCGCGGTCTCAGACGAGATGGAGAAACGCCTCCCAAGTCCCTCCTGGAGACGTACGAGGGGTGATGGCGTGACAGAGCCCCCCAAGGTGCTGATGCAAAGAAACCGGGTTGATTTTCAACCTGAGAACGTTTCCCAAACTTACAGGACCACAAAACGTATATTTTCAGCAAACCCCCGTGACCGATGTGATACTTGCAATTGTCATTCGGCGAACGTTGACTTTGCTCCTCTCCCCTCCCCCACTGGGGTTGGGTTGGACCCCGTGAGCTGCTTTGGTCGACAGGATTCTAGCAAATGGGAGGTGAGCAGAAGCCACGAATGTGCTCATGGGGTTGTCTTGGTTGCTTAGCTGCCATGGGGCACGTGGGAAGAACGTGTCCTGGCGACCTCCGTCCCATCGGGGTGGGTCCTGGAACAAATACAGAGGGGCCGGGCCATGCCCGCCAGCTTGCGGCCTGAAGTAGAGCTGCCCATCCACACCCCGGGCAAGGAAGCCCAACAGTCCGCCCAGGGGCGTGAGGATAAGTACACGGGACACGCCAGAGCTCAGGTGACTTGTTACGCACCCTTACCGTCCCCGTAGCTGACTAATACGCTGTCCCACAGAATGACTCTTCTAATTGTGCGCAAAATCACAGCAAAGAAACACATTCATAAGAGGAACCATTCTGAGACACTATCAGAAAAGAGGGGTGCCTGGGGGGCTCCGTCAGTGAAGCATCTGCCTTCTGCTCAGATCATGATCCTGGGGTCCCAGGATCGAGCCCCGAGACGGGCTCTGCGCTCAGCGGAGTCTCCCTCTCCTTCTGCCCCTCCCCCCACCTGTTCTCTCCCTCTCTCTCTCCCTCCCTCCCCCAAATAAATAAAATCTTTAAAAAAAGAAGTCGTTGGGAGAGAATGAACAGCACGTGCTGGGAGCTCAAGACACACTCCGAGGATGTGCGTCTCAGAAAAACATGGGCGACCCCAGCAGGTGAATCCCAGGGGAGGAAACTGACGCATCGATAAACAAAGGGAAGTATGTCCAGGCTCAGGAAGAATCACAGACGCGAAACGAAACCGCACCGGACCCCAGTCTCACGCCCGCCCGAGTGCAGACACACGAAGTCTGACAGGGGAGACGTGGAGCGGGCATCCCCCCGCGGACGGACGGACGGACGGACGGGGAGCAGGGAGAGGAGAAGGAAGCTGGAGACGCGGGAGGACGCTCACAGCAGCCCTGATGAGAACAACGAAATCGAGGGGCGGGGGGAAATCCTCACGCTCCCCCCGCAGGGGGATGCAGAGATCAGCTGGCTTACGTGTGCTACACGGATAAATTACCCAAACCGAGTTGGGAATATAAATCAGATTTCAAAAGGCAGCATGATGCCATTTATATCAATTTTTAAAACACGCTAAACAGTAGAACCCACCGACTGTGGACAGACACATGTGCTTATAGTTCACCTAGAATGCGTACTCGGGGATGGTCCCCACCAGTTTCAAGACAGTGGTTTCTTCTGGGTGGGCGACGGCGGGGTGTGGGGGATGGGAGGAGGGAGGAGAGAGCTGGGCTTGATCAGAATCTCGAAGAGTGTGTTTCTTGAAGACAGAGATCCCAGGCAGGAAAAAAAAAAATTAACATCTGTGGCAGCGAGGGACCCGGTACTGGGCTAGCCCAGGCTCTGCTCTCAACGTCCTTAGCTTCACCCAGATGGCTCCCGCTCACCATCCACGAGCCCACACTAGCCAAGTGATCCCAAATAACTACCAGGGAGGCTGAGGGGGTTGCGAAGGTCTGCTCCAGGCTGTGGACCCCGGGTGGGCTCGGCTGGGGACTTGGCCCCCACTGTTTCAGGGGTCCCCTCCTTCTGTTTGCCCAGGAATGGTCTCAGTCTTCAAACTGCTGGCCCAGCGCCCTGGGAACCCCCTCAGTTCGCACTGGCCGCCCCATGTCCCCCAGCAGCTGGAGGAACGGCCCCAAACCAGAAGAACCGACTGACATCCTCCTGCAGACACGGGATGGGAGCATAGGAGCCCTGACAGATCGTGTCGCTCTTAGCTTCGTGTTCCAAAAACTATTTATCTCTACCTTGAAACCGTCCCGGCTTTACCACGGGAATGGATACAAACCACGTCAACTCTCCGCAGGACCGCGAGCGCCCACGTCCTACTCCTGCCACTGTAGCTTCCAGCCCTGCCCGCTGAAGTCCCCTGCACCAGACAAGGAGGGCTGGGGTGTAGCAGTGTCAGCCTCGGGAAGCCACCGGGGACGCGTGAGCAGGACCGGACCGTGGGCACGCGTGCCTCTCAGGTCCCCGGAGCCCTGCCAGGGCAGAGGCTGGGAGGGGCAGCAGGGGGAGGGGGGAGGAGCTGGGAAGGGCTACGGCCCCCGCCAAGGATGAAGCCGCGGAAAGGGAGCATGTCTGAGGATGGAGACCCCCGGGCAGGGGCAAGAGCCACTGAGGAAGACCGATCTGGGGGGCGTGGCCAGAGGGGGAGGTGACGAGCCCCGAGCTGACCGGCCGAGGCAAACCCACGTGTCCGTGACCGACCTCCAGAGACGGGCGCGGCCTCCTCCTCCAGAAAGGGTGCAGCTGTGGACGTAATTCAGTTAGCGCGCGTGAGATGAGATCACCCTGATCACCGGGCGGGCCCTAAATCCAACGGTGAGTGTGGTCATAAGGCACATGCAGAGGACAGACACACAAAGGACAGGCCACGGGGACGGCGCCTGAAGTGCCCTCAGCCCCAGGGGCTGGAAGAGGCAGGAAGGACCCTGCTCTGCACCCGGCCCCGCCCACACCTCGTCTGGGGCTCTGGCCTCTGCGGCTGGCCGGTGAGAACAAACTCCTGTCCCTTTCATCCTTTGTTCCCGCGGCCCCAGGACCTTCTCACAGACTGGACATCAGGCAACCCCGGCAGGCTGGTCTGAGCGAGAGCGGGCCTCCCGTTGCTAATCAGCCCGGGATCCCCCTTCAGGACCAAAGGACCCAAAGGAGGAGGAGGAAAAACCGCACGTCCCCGCGCTTTATGGCGGCGGCGCGGTGCAGCGTCAGGAAGAACCCGTCCCAGCAGGAGCTCGAGGCCCCAGAGCGCGGGGCTGCGGCCGCCGGCCACCGGGACAAGCTGGAAACGTGCGTGTGAAGCACGCGCGCCGTGGCTCCACGTCTGACCCGTGAACGCGCCCGTGTGAGAAGATCAACAGAGGAAGGAGGGGCGCCGAACGGGAAGGGGCTGCTCCTGACGTGACGACTTCCTTCGCATGTGTTTCTAATAAAGGAGGGGAAGTGTCTGAGTTCGGACAATGATGAGGACACGGAGAATTAAAGTCTGTTGATTCGCTTTGGAGAAAACCTCCATCGGGACGGTGCCCCTTTCTAGGGACGTTTCGGGTCCGCTCAGCTCGCTGGGCACGCACGCTCTCCCGGGCAGGGGCAGCTCAGGACCTGAGGCTCGGGGCAGAGCGCAGGGACCCCTCCCCAATCGGAGCAGCCCCGAGGTGGGTGGGTGGCCTCCCTTGCGGCTTCTCTACTTGGGCCTGAAGAATCTGAACCAGAGCCCATCAGCAAGAAGGTCTGGCCCCCACACCCCAGGGCTGGCCCAAGGCCACTGTCCCCACCGTGCCCCCCACGAGGACGGGCAGCTCTGTCCTGTGGGCACAGATCACACCAAGGAGGGCTATTCACTGTCAAAACCTCATCTACGACACCCCCGTCCCCTCCGTATGCGGCCCGCGGAGATGCTGCCGAGAGCAGGGGACCCCCGGCTTTCTGGATGGTCGGGGGGTGCTGAGGAAGAGAAGCCCCCTCTTCGGGACTCACCTGGCACATGACAGGCAGGGCCGACGAGGGGACGACAGAATTCCGCTTGGGGGAAGACAAGACTCGGGTGCCTGTCTTCCCTGCGTAGCCCAGGCCCCCGTCCTTGGACCACCAACCCAGCCAGGGGAATGGCCTCCGTGGGCCGGCCCCTCTCCAGGGGGCCTCACCCTGAAACCAGCCCCAGACCACGACCCCTCAAAGGGCTGCCATGAGAGGGGTAAGAGAAACGCAGAGCAGCGCACGCGGCTTGCTCCCAGACCCGGCGCCCCCAGGAGCGCCGGTGACCACGCCGGGGGACCCCAAGGCAACACCATCCTCGTACGACGAGGAAAGGACCCAGCTCGAGGTGCCACCCCAACACCTCCCCAAACCTCACGGAAATCCCCCCCACGAGAGCCAACACAATCAACCATCGCGCTCCCGCCCTAGAAGCGAAGCCAAAAGTCAACAATAAATCACCTCAAGCCCCCCCTCCCCCTGGACACACACACACACACACACACACACACACACAGGAGTCCTGATGAGCAGGTCTGGGGGTTGTTTATGGATTTCAAATAGCAAAATGGATTAATTATTCCTTGAGAAACACATCTTGAAAACCAAAATGGCTCAATACCCAGGGAACGTGGGAGCGGGGAACGGCGCTCGCAGGAAACAGAATCCTTGCCCGAGAAAAGCTTTGAAAGGACGGCCCGAGACACTGGGAGCCTCCCTCCCCGCTGCCTGGGTGAGCGGATCTAAACATCCAAGACGAAGTAACCGACGTGATTTCTCAACACCTCCTTCTCTCCCACCTCGTTGAAAACATCAGAGGGGCTGCTTGACGTTCTTGGGCTGAATTCACATCTCACATAGAAAGAGAGAGCCCCCTTTCCTTTGCCAGACTCTTCGGCTGGGCCAGGGAGAAAGAAATCCGTCTGAACAATGAGGGTGATCGGCGTATTTGGGGGACTCTGGGAGCTACATCTGAAGTCCAGGGCCCGGGCGAAATGCGTTTACGCACTGACCTGAATTCACAATGCAAACCCTCTTCCCCCCTGGGAGGACAAAAGGAAGAGGGGGAGGGAACATGGAAAGAAAAGAAGACTCTTTCTAAAGGGCTGTCTCTTTTCCAGGGCTGTGTGGGCCCACGGGGGAAATCCTCAATCGCCTTCTGTGTCTCCTACGCACATTGTGTAGCCATAAGGAAAGTTGAGAGACGGTCAACTCACAGGGCTGCTCCCGCCGGGCATCGGCGGGTGGGGGGGGGTCTCGGCCCTCAACCCGGGGAGACGCGCGGGTGCATGAGGAGAAAGGCCTCCTCCTCGGGGTGACTTACCGCCACAGAGAACTTTCCAGAACCTTCCCCATGTCTGCATGGTAATACTTCGTCAGGATCAAGATCACCTGTGGTGGCAAGAGAGAGACAGAAATCAGTGGGTTTCGAGGCTCTGAAAGAAGAGGGATATGATGACCCCCCCACACCACCCAGGATTTGGGGTGTGTGTCACGCATCAGTTTCTGGACCCTTCTGTCGGGCTTCCCCGGGGGCTCCAGCCGCCCTGCAGCAGAGCGCCTCGGGTCTGGGCTCTGAAACCTCACCCCGCTCTTCACAGTGACTTTGGGAACATCCCAGTCCCGCGAGGTCCACCCCGTAGCTGCTGGGAAACATTCAAACCCAGCCTTGGACCTTCTCAAACTGGGGCCAACGGGACACCGGGGGCGGGGGGTGGCCCAGGCTGGGCAGAGAACGCATCTGACAAGGCTTCCGAAGATGGGGACTTGGAGATCGGCCAAGAACGCCCTCCGAGGCTGCACCCAGGACAAGAGGGGGCCCCCGAACAGGCTGTGGTTACCCCCCACCCCCACCCCAAGAGCGCTGGCTGATGGCGGAGCCAGTGACGGGACGGAAGGCCCGAGAACAGCTGAGTGGACCGGCGGTGGGCCGCACACCGTCGAGGACGTGCACAGTCTTTCGAGGGATGCTGAATAGCTCATCACACACACCGGGCCCGCGGGACAGAGCCTGTCCCATCTCACACCCCTGCGGAAAAGGAGACTGTTCGCCCTGACGAAAACACCTGCGTCTAAGAGCCCCCGAAAGTTCTGGCAGAACAACAAAAAGGAAGTAAGGATTGGCCTTGCCCAGAGGGAAAAAGCGCCTTCTCCCCAATTACTTCACTGGCCGATGCACTTTCCTGTACATCAAATTTCATTTCACTCGCTGTCAGTCCCTATTAGCTGCTCCTAACACTCCCGTTGCCATGGGAACCCTGGGAGGTAACTGGGGAACATCCCCCCCCCTCGCTCCCGGCAGAGACGTTAGCCCGGCTAATCCGGGGTCACCACACCAGCCGGCCCTGAGTTTGGTTCCCTGCCACCGGCACGACTCCTCGGCTCTCGGCTTTGGGGGCGTGCCTGCCCCCCGACTTGATCTGGTTGATTGTCCTCTCCCCGGGGATGAAAGCAGGGAAGGCACGGGAAGGGACGCGGGTCGCGACGGGACAGCGTGCATCCCAGAGGCGGCGATGATCAAAAACCAACTCGAGGCCCCGTCTGCGGAGACGCGATCGGCCCTGCCTGGCTGGGGAACAAAGTGGTTTTCTCCTGCCGGGCTCCCAGGCTGCCCGCGCCGAGCAGAGATCCTCTGAAGACCGAGGGAGGCGGGCAGAGTGACAGCGCCTGGACGTGCCGGAGACAAGCGTATTTTTAACCTATTGATTTATATTTCATAGTCTCGCTGTTCCCGGAGGGGATTTCGAGGAGCTGGAGTGTGACAGCTGGAAGGGACCTCAAAGTCTCTTTAATCCAGCCACTCCAGGGTGAAATCCTCAAGCCAACATCCTTATCAAGCCCCAGCCGTTTCAGCCTTGCCCGGCACTTGGAGGGGTGGGGAGCTCACCCCCTAACATGGCGCTCTGGCCCTTCTGTGGGCTGAGCTCCTGGTCTGGGGGTTTCTGCTGCCAGTCCTGCCCTGGGGTCCCTCTCCAGGCCTGTTTACACCCGGGACCCAGGCCCCATCATTCCCACGCAGCGATGAAGGAGCCAAAGCAGAGGGAGGGTCCGCCCCGTGCGCACAGCCGGCGAGCACCTGGGCCAACCTGGGAGCCCAGACGGTGCGTCCTCCGCGCTCAGGGTGAGGCCAGTCTCTGCCTTCTGTGTGCGGACACCGTCCTGAAACTCTCAGAAAGGATTGAACAAGGGCCCCATGTTTTCATTACTGTTTGAAAGTTGTTACAAAGAACTAAAGAGTATGGCCTGCGCTTCAAAGCAGGGTGGGGTGGGGGGGTCCTCTGCTAACAGCTTTGAAAATGAAATATCCCAGAACTATTTTATGGTGGCGGGGCTGTTCCTGCAGCTCTGGGGTGCCTTGATCCAGGTGGGAGAAAAATCTGGAATGGGAGTTGGGGCTTCCGGGTCCCAGCTGTGACCAACGGTCTCCTCCTATCCCCGAGGCGGCCAGAGCCTGCCCTGGCCTCCATGACTCCTTCCGCACAGCCAGAAATGCCCAAGGAGGAGACCAGGATTGAGAACCACCCCTGCAGAGGGAAGACAGGCCCCTCGGGCCCCACGTCACCCCTGTGTCTCCTCTCCGCACTGCCAGCCCCCCAGGCCCAGGAGGTGGGGATCACGGGGGATCCTCAGGGATCACGGTGGGGGTGCTGCTCCCAACAGAGGTCCTGTCCCCTGGGTCCAGCCAACCTGTGACCCCAGGCAGAGAAGCCGGGCTTTGGACTTCCCAGGCCTTCTCGTCCCTGAGGCTGAGGGGCTGTGGGCTCCATCGGGGGAGGACGTGATCCATTTCATTCCACCCGAATTCCCAGGGCTCAGCACGGAGCAAGAGTTCACGAGTATTCACTGAATGGATGGATGAATGAATGAATGAATGAATGAATGAATGAATACCCCTTCCTAGAAGCAGATCCAGGGAGAAGGAGTCTGTCCTTCAAGCCGCAGCCACAGCTGCCCCCAGCCGACCCCCCTACCCCTGCTGCCGGGGGCGCCCTCCAGAGCCCCTCCGTCTGGGCCACCCTCTCCTTCTGACATCAGCAAACACCAACCGAGGTCCAGAACTCGCCCCGTTCTTAAGGTCCCCAACTTATCCACAGCAAGGCCTTCCAACGCTCAGGGGAGGGATCTCAAGAATCCTGGTGGGGAGAGCCCACCCCTTCCAAGGGACAGCAACATGTGATGTCCCCAACCTGAGTGTCCCAAGCAGCAAGGACCAGCGGGCTGATGTGCGGCCCAAGCAGCCCCCCACCGACCCCGGGGCCTCCGCGTGCCTTAATGCCCTGCTGTCCCCATCTTGAAACTCTTAAAGATGTTTGAGCAAAGGGCCCTATGTCTTCACTACGCATCGGACCCTGGGAATAGCATAGCCGGGCCTGAGCCTGAACCCCGCTCCAGCCCCAAGCGGTGCGGCAAGGAGAGTGTCTGGGGACACGCAGTTCCACCGAGCCTGCCGGATCTCATCTCCCCGGCCAGGGAAGCAGGAGACGGGCCAAGGTGGGGGCTGTAGGAGGCATCAGATTGAACGTTGCAGCCCAGGGAGCCCAGGGGAATCTGGGACGGCTTCATCCAATGCCTGCCTTTAGAAATGGAGAAACAGATTCATAGGAGGGAAGGGTGCTCAGCGGGGCGGGCCCGGGTCCCCCAAGAGCCCCATGCGGGGCCCAGGAACAGCTTCTAGGGACAGGAGCCGTGGGCCTTACCAGCCTGCCCCTCCACAGAGCGACAGCTCAGGGCTCTCTTCCCCAGAAAGAAAAGAAATCCTAACGCATGCGGAGACCTTCTGCAGGTCGTGGGGCCGATTCCAGGCTTCCGCCAGGAATCAGAGCGCAGGTGTCCCGGTGCCCGGGCCACCTCCCCCTGCACGGCCATGGGCCCACGTCCACATCAGCTATGTCTGTATCCCGGGGAGGGGGCTCCCACAGCAGCACGGACCAGGGGCCCTGCTGCAGCCTCCCGTGAAACACAGGGCCCCTGCCCGCGGCCAGCACACAGCCAGGCCCCATTCGGCTGTGGGGTCCTGAGAGGAGACGCAAGCCCTTCGTGTGGGCGGATCACTGAGCCGTGTGCCTTCCACGGGCTCAAGAATAATCCAAGAAAAGAAACAGATACTCAGGCTCAATTCAGCTGTCCATCAATGAGCCCACACTACACACACACACACACACACACACACACACGCACACACATGCACACACATGCACACAAGAAGCAGCGAGAATTCAGGCTCAACTGTGAACTCTGAGAACGGACTTCCCATCAGAAAAAGGGAAAATGCAGGGCCCAGAAGGGCCCCCTGCACATGGATGGTCTTCTCCCCTCCCCCCTCGCCGCCAATCGAGACAGGGTGGGCCTGTGTGCCCGCTGCTCGCCCTGGGGGCTGTGCCGGCCATGCACACTTCCCAGAGCTCCCAGAAATGCAGAACCCAAATGAAGCCCCGCCCCCGACCTGCTGACTCAGAATCTATATTTTAACCTTAATGTTTAAGAAACTGCACTGCAAATCTCAGTACCCAAAAAAGGCCTGGGTCCCCATCTGCTGGCCGCCGTCAGAAGCTGGATCTCCTCCCATCACTCAAGATGGCCCCATGCTGTCCATCTCATGTAGCTGACCGGTTCCCTGCTGACCGACAAAAAAAACACACCACCCTCGGTCACTGGCCCACCGCCTCGAGTCTCAGTCGCCCCAGGGCCTTTGCACATGCTGGTTCCTGTGCTTACCGCCCTCCTCCTGCCCCTCTGCTCTGCCTCCCTCCTGCTCATTCCTAAAACCACATCCTCCTGAAGCCTCCCAGCCACCACAGGCTGTGAGCTTCCGGGAAAGAAGGAACAAGTACGCCTTGATCAGCACTTTCTCCTGAGCCCAGCACATAGTGAGAGTCTGATAAATAGCAGCAAACCGGCTCCAAAAAGCCAGGAATGACTCCTGGTGTGGCTTCCCGTCCCCCCCCAACCTGGCCACTTTCACAGGTGTAGAAATTGATGCCAGAACGTGTACAACGTTCCATCCTCTCAGGACCCCAGGACCCATGGCTTTAGGAGCCCAGCTACGACTGAGGCCCAGACAGGGGAGGGGTCCAGATCAGGGACACCTGCAGAAGCCCTCCCCTGGCTCTCTGCCCGTGGTGCACGGAGCCCCACAGGAGAGACGCTGAGGATGGGAAGGAGGTCAGGGTCTCCCCCCATCCCCGACTGTCCCCATTACACAGATGAACAGACTGAGGAACAGAGACATCAAACAACGGCCCCTGGGTCATACAGCTAGCATTCAATGTGGGAACATGAAGAATGAATGAGGCATCCAGTGCTGAGGAAAGGGAGGCCAAAAAAGAAGGCAGAGAATAAGAGGTCTTACGGTGACTTCAAGTATTCACTCAACAAACAATCTCATCGCTCACTATGGCCGGCAGGGGGAGCCACAGAGAAGGAGCAGCCAGGGTCCCTTGGGCCCAAGTCGTTGAAGATGACCTTCCCTCCACACTCAGGCTTCCAGGATGCCCAGGAGAGCGCACCAAGGTGTGTAAACGCCGCGGTCTGTAAACGCGCGTTCACGCAGAAAGGGCGCAAGGCCACCCACACTCGGGGATCTCCGCACACGCAAAGGGAGGCTTTCGGCCCCGAGCTGTGAGCTTAGGCGCCCTCCTGGGGGTGCCCCTGTGGAGGCCTGATCCAGCCCAGCACCTCACGACCTGTTCCAAAAACGATGAGATTCCAGAGAGGTGGGGGGCTGCCCCTCGTGAGCTCCTCGGCGCCGTGTGACAGGGGAGGGGCCGCCGACGGCGCGGACGGGTCTGCAGCACGTGCACTCGGTGAACAGAGGCCCCGTTAACTGTTAACACGCGGGACACGTAAAAAACACCGGGTCACGGCCCACTTGGAGAGGGTCGAAATGGTGAAATTTAGGTCACTCGAATGTTATCTCAACTGAAAAAAATCAGCAAACGACAGGATCTGTAGTGGTGTTCCCTTGAAGCCACAGGATGAGGCGCTGGACGGGGACGGGGACGGACGGGGACGGGGGAGGGGCAGACAGGGAGGGGGACAGACAGGAACGGGGACAGACGAGGGCGGGGACGGACGGGGACAGGGGACAGGAATGGGGACAGACGGGGCGAGGACGGACGGGGACAGGGGAGGGG
>JAPYYJ010002383.1:0-12906 GCA_028533885.1 Nasua narica | reverse complement strand
GGATTGGATTGGATCTCATTAATAGCGCTTCTTATCTCTCCTATACTGGACCTCATTTCTGCCCTTAGTGCTTCTATAATGTTTTGCTCCATCCTAGCCATTGCCTGAATAATTGTCATCCTGAATTCCCTTTCTGACATACTGTTGTTGTCCATGAACAATAGTTTTGAAGGAGAGGGTGTAGTCTCTGGGTTTTTCTTCTGTTGGGTGTTCCTCCTCCTAGTCATTTTGATGAGAAGTGGATGAGAGGATGTGTAGCTGGATATACCGCCCCCGATCCAGGCAGGGTGTACTCTGGAGGGTTTTGTAGCAATTGGGCTTTATCACCAAAAAGAAAGAATAAGGATAAAAAAAAAGGTAGAGAGGAGGAGAAAAAGGGGAAATCCCAGCCAGAATGGGCCCCAAAACTAAGGTTTATAAGGTGTGCAAACAAGCACAAACAAACATATAGACCAACATGAATAAACACCAAGAAGTAGAAGAACCTAGCAGAATGAACCCTAAGAATAAGATTTATGTAATACCAGAACAAAAGCAGATATGTTGAAACACTGACAGAGGGATAAGATGGGAGGGTGGTTATAACTCCTCGCAGGTGAGAAAGGTTATTTCAGGTCCTCCTGGGTTTATAGTTGTATTAAACCTCTCGTTGTAATGTTAAGTAGTTAAAAAAAAAGTTAAAAGAAAAAAGAAATGTGAAAGCAAGTGAATACTAAAATAAAATAAAAAAAGAGAAAGAATAAGAAAGAGAAAACCAAAACCAAAACCAAAACAAACTTATATGTATGAAATATACAGGTTTGAGTGTATTACCAGGAGCTTAATATATTGATTTCCCCTGGTTTTGGGGTTTTAAAATTTTATGGGGACCATGTGGTTGTATTCCTTTTGTTTTTTAGCTGATCTTCTGGGGGAGGGCCCTGCCTCATTGTTTGCCAATCAGTCTTGCTTGGGTTGAATCACCCTGCCCCCCAGTCAAGGGGCTGAGCTCTGTGGAAACTGGTTTCTCAGTCTTTCACTCTCTGAAGGTTTTTGGCCTTTTGTAGCCTTTTCTCCTTTCCAGGGAGTCCAAGCAAGGAATCTGCCCAGAAGCACTCAGACCTCCGAGTTTCAGGAAGCCCGAGTCTCTGCTCCCCTCTGTGTGGTTCAGAACACACTCTCCCCTCCATGAAATTTCTGCTTACAGAACAGCCTGTTCGAGGTGGTGCGTGACCCCAACTGCCTTTCTTCGGCTCCCAGTTGCGGACCCAGGAGGTCTGTGGTCAGCCGGGAAAGTCGCGACCGCAGCCGCCTTTCTGGGACTCCCAAGCGCGGACCTGGAAGGCCTGTGGTGGGCTGGGAAAGTCGCGCTCCCAGCCACCTTTCTGCAGCTCCCAAGCGTGGACTGGGAGGCCTGTGGTGGGCAGGGAAAGTCATGACCCCAACTGCCTTTCTGTGGCTCTGCGAGGGGCGCCCTGGAGGTTAGGCCACTTGCCCCTATTCTCTCTGCAGCCGGTCGGGATCGCTCAGGTTCTGAAGAGTGCCGCGAATGTCACGGTGGCGGGCGCACACAGGGAAAAGCTGCTGCTAGTGGACCACCGCAGACTCTCTAAAGGTGCTTGCAGGTGCACGCCCTGCCCACAGGTTGATGCAGAGAGCGGAAAGCTGCAGGTTCAGGAATCGTGGACTGGATCCCCCCACCAGTCTCACTTTGGGGCGCTCCTTCCTGGGAGAGTGGGTCCAAGCGCTGGTGCCCACGACCACCCCCTTCCACTAGTTACTCCTCAGAACTTTTTGCCCTTTTTAAGTGTTTTTAACGGACTCTACGTTAATGCTGGTCCCCGCCACCGGGCACTTTCCTTTGGGGTATTACTGTCCTTGGTTAGCTTCTGGTGGCTCCCTCCCCCTTTTGTTTATCCTTCGATATCAGTTCCAGTGTTCCCACTTTGCTTTTACCTCTCCACTGCTGTCTTCTGCTCTTGGAGAGATCCCGGAGTGAGAAATCTTTCTCCTCAGGGTGATTTCATGGGTGTTCAGCGTGTTCTGGTATATTTCCAGCTCACTTTTGGGGACTGGTTGCTGCAGGATCTCTTACTTCTCCGCCATCTTGCCTTATTCCCCCTAGACTGTAGACTCTTAGCAACAAACTGAGTTTTTTGGAGGGGAGGGTGGTTAGGGGTTGGGCAATCCTGGTGGTGGATATTGAGAATGGCACGTGTGGCATGGAGCACTGGGTGTGGTGCATGAACAATCAATCTTGTAACACTAAAAAATTAAAATGAACATATTTGGGGGAAAAAAGATGATATGGTCCATATATACAATGGATTATTACTCATTAGAAAGGGTGAATACCCACCATTTAAATTGACATGGATGGTACTGGAGGAGATTATGTGAAGTGAAATAAGTCAAGCACAGAAAGACAATTATTACATGGTTTCACTCATATGTAGAGCATAAGCAATAACACAGAAGACCATAAGTGAAAAGAGTGCAACCTGAAGAGGAATAAATCAGAAAAGAAATAAACCATGAGAGACTATGCATCCTGGGGAAAAAACTAGGGGTTTTAGAGTGGAGGAGGGTGGGGTGATGAAGTAACAGAGTGATGGCCATTGAGGGTACAGGTCGTGATGAGCACTCAGTGTTATACACAACTAATGAATCACTGAACAGTATATCAAAAATTAATGGTATACTATACAGTGGCTATCTGAACGTAACAAAAAAAAGAGAGAAGAAAATTCCCCGATTTCGTTTAAGCTTAAGAGGTTAATGATAGCATGTGTTTCCCAATCCAAATTAAGTATATGTCTACTCCCAATATTAAATATTTGTATACTCAGAATATGGTTCAAATTTTGGTACAATCACAGGACTTTGATGTCTCTTCAGAATAGAATGAAAAGACATAAAATAACTATCCAAACTCTTTATTAACAAAAACTTATTTCTTTATTTCTTAAATTTATATTTTTATTGTTATGTCAGTCACCATACAGTACATCATTAGTTTTATTAATTTTTTAAAAAGTTATTTTATATATGTACCATATCTTCTTTATCCATTCATCTGTTGAATGGCATCTTGGTTCTTTCCACAGTTTGGCAATTGTGGCCATTGTTGCTATGAACATTGGGGTACTAGTGGCCCTTCTTTGTACTGCATTGCTTCTTTGGGGTAAATACCCAGTAGTGCAATTGCAGGGTCATAGGATAGCTCTATTTTTAATTTCTTGAGGAATCTCCACACTGTTTTCCAAAGTGACTGCACCAACTTGCATTCCCACCAACAGTGGAGGAGAGTTCCCCTTTCTCCACATCCTCTCCAGCATTTGTTGTTTACTGTTTCGTTGATTTTGATCATTCTAACTGGAGTAAGATGGTATCTCAGTGTAGTTTTCATTTGAATCTCCCTGATGGCTAAAGATGATAAACAGTTTTTCATGTGTCTGTTAGCCATTTGTATGTCCTCTCTGGAGAAGTGTTTATTCATGTCTTCTGCCCATTTTTGATGTGATTATCTGTTTTTGTGAGTGTTAGGTTGAGGAGTTCTTTATAGATCTTAGATATCAGACCTTTGTAGTGTCATTTGTGAATACCTTCTTTCATTCTGTGGGGTGCCTGTTTGTTTTGTTGACTGTTTCCTTCACTGTGCATAAGCTTTTTATCTTTCTGAAGTCCCAAAAGTTCATTTTCCCTTTTGTTTCCTTTGCCTTTGGAGACATGTCCTGATAGATGTTGCTGTGTCCAATGTTGATGAGGTTACTGCCTATGTTCCTCTCTAAGATTTTGATAGATTCCTGCCTTACATTGAGGTCTTTTTTCCATTTCTAGTTTATCTTCATGTATGGTATAAGAGAATGGTCCAGTTTTATTCTTCTACGTATAGCTGTCCAATTTTTGCATGACTATTTATTGAAGAGACTGTGTTTTTTACACTGATTATTTTTTTCCTGTTTTGTCAAATATTATTTGACCATAGAGTTGTGGGTCCATATATGGGCTCTCATTCTGTTCCACTGGTCTATGTGTATGGTACATATATACAATGGAATATTATGCCTCCGTCAGAAAGGATAAATACCCAACTTTAGTATCAACATGGATGGGACTGGCAGAGATTATGCGGAGTTAAATAAGTCAAGCAGAGAGAGCCAATTATCTTATGGTCTCACTTACATGTGTAGCATAGGGAAAAACATGGAGGGCATTGTGAGAAAGAAAGGAAGGGTGAATGGGAGAAATCGGTGGAGTAGATGAACCATGAGAGACTGTGGACTCTGAGAAATAAACTGAGGATTTTGGGGGAGTGGAGGTAGGGGTTTGGTGAGCCTGGTGGTTTGTTTTGAGGAGGGCACTTATTGCATGGAGCACTGGGTGTGGTGCATGAACAATGAATCTTGTAACACTGAATAAATAAAATAAAAATATTTGGGGAAAAAATAAAAAATAAAGTTATTTTATTTTTTCAGTGTTCCAAGATTCATTGTTTATGCACCACACCCAGTCCTCCAAGAAATACGTGACGCTGGAATACCTACCACCGGGCTCACCCATCCCAAACCCGCCTCCCTTCCAAAACCCTCAGTTTGTTTCTCAGGGTCAACAGTCTTTCATGCTTTGTATCTCCACCAATTTCCCCCAATTCATTTTTCCTTTTCTTCTCCTAATGTCCTCCATGTCATTCCTTACATACCACATGTAAGTGAAACCCTATCATAATTGACATTCTCTGCTTGACTTATCTTACTCAGCATAATCTCTTCCATTCCCAGCCATGTTGATACAAAAGTTGGGTATTCATTCTTTCCAATGGAGGCACAATATTCCATTGTATATATGAACATATCTTCTTTATCCATTTGTCTCCTGAAGGGCATCGTGGCTTTTTCCATAATTTGGTTATTGTGGTCATTGTTGCTATGGATATTAGAGTACATATGCCCCTTCTTTTCACTGCATCTGTATCTTTGCGGTAAATAACCAATAGTGCAATTGCTGTGTCATAGGAGCAATATTTTTTACTTTTTAAGGAACACCTACACTATTTTCTGAAAAGCCTGCACTAACTTGCATTCTCAACAATAGTGGAAGAAGGTTCCCCTCGCTCCACATCCTCTCCAACATTTGTTGTTTACTGTCTTGTTGATTTGGGCCATTCTAACTGGAGTAAGGAGGTATCTCAGTGTGGTTTTGATTTGAATCTCTCTGATGGCTAATGATGATGAACATTTTTTCATGTGTCTGTTAACCATTTGTACGTCTTCTTTGGAGAAGTGTCTGTTCTTGTCTTCTGCCCATTTTTTGATGTGATTATCTGTTTTGTGAATGTTGAGTTTGAGGAGTTCTTTATAGATCTCAAATATCAGACCTTTGTCTGTAGTGTCATTTGCGAAATTCTTCTCCCATTCCGTGGGTTGCCTGTTTGTTTTGTTGACTGTTTCTTTCACTGTACAGAAGCTTTTTATCTTTTTTTCTCCCCACATATGTTTATTTTAATTTTTCAGTGTTACAAGATTGATTGTTCATGCACCACACCCAGTGCTCCAGAAGCTTTTTATCTTGATGAAGTTGCAAAAGTTCGTTTTCACTTTTGTTTCCTTTGCCTTTGGAGAGACATCTTGAATGAATTTGCTGTGGCTGATGTCAAAAAAGTTACTGCCTATGTTCTCTTCTAGGATTTTGATATATTCCTGCCTCATGTTGAGGTCTTTTATCCATTTTGAGTTAATCCTTGTGTATGGTGTAAGGTAATCATCAAGTTTCATTCTTCTATACATAGCTGTTCAATTTTCCAAGTAACGTTTATTGAAAAGATTGTCTTCTTTCTACTGGATATTTTTTTCTGCTTAGTAGAAGATTATTTGACCATAGAGTTGCAGGTCCATATCTGCAATCTCCACTCTGTTCCTTTGGACTATGTGTCTGTTATTGAGCCATATGATGTTGTTTTGGTGACTGCAGTTTTGTAGTATATATTGCAATCAGGCAACATGAAGCCCCGGCTTTGTTTTTCTTTTTCAACATTTCCTTAGCAATTCGGGGTCTTTTCTGGTTCCATACAAATTTTAAGATTGTTTGTTCCAGCTCTTTGAAAAAAACTGCTGAAATTTTGATCGGGATGGCATTGAAAGTATAGATTGCTCTGGGCAGTATAGACATTTTAACAATGTTTATTCTTCTGATCCATGAGCATGGAATGCTTTTCCACCTTTTTATGTCTTCTTCAATTCCTTTCATGAGTGTTCTATAGTTCCTAGAGTACAGATCCTTTACCTCTTTGGTTAGGTTTATTCCCAGGTATTTTATGGTTCTTGGTGCTACAGTAAATGGAATTGATTCTCTAATTTCCCTTTCCATATTTTCATTGTTAGTGCATAAAAATGTGGACTTTAAGAAAAAAACAGTTGTTTTGGAGGGTAGGGTCTGGGGATTTGGTGAGCCTGATGGTGGGTACTAAGGAGGGCTGGTACTGCATGGAGCACTGGGTGGGGTACCTAAACAGTGAATCTTGGAAAACTGAAAAAATAAAATTAAAAAAAAGAAAGCAACTAATTTCTGTGGATTGATTTTGTATTATCCCACATGACTGAATTGCTGGATGAGATCTAGTAATTTGAGGCTGGAGTCCTTAGGGTTTTCCATATAAAGTATCATGTCATCTGTGAAAAGAGAAACTTTGATATCTTCTTTGCCAATTTGAATACTTGTCATATCATTTTTTTATACCTTTAGTACTATGTTTAACAACAGTGGTGAGAGTAGGCATCCTTATCGTGTTCCTGATATCAAAGTGAAGATTGTCACCTTTTCCCCATTGAGAATGATATTCACTGTGGGTTTTTCAAAGATTTTATGAAATAGAGGAGTGTTCTCTCTACCCTTATACTTTCAAGTGTTTTAATCAGGAATGGATGCTGTATTTCCTCAAATGCTTTTTCTGCATCAGTTGAGAGGACCATATGGTTCTTCTCTCTTCTCTTATTGATTTGTTCTATCACATTGATTTGCAAATGTTGAACCACACTTATATCGCAGGAATAAATTCGACCTGGTAATGTTGGATAATCTTTTTAATGTACTGTTAGATCCTATTAGCTAGGATCTTATTGAGAATCTTGGCATCCATATTCATCAGGGATATTGGTCTGAAATTCTCCATTGGGACAGGGTCTTTGCCTTGTTTGGAGATCAGGGTAATGCTATCATCATAGAAAGAGTCTGGAGGTTTTGCTTCATTTCTATTTTTTGAAAAAACTTCAGGAGAATAGGCATAATTTCCTCTTTGAATGTTTGGTAGAATTCCCCAGGAAATACATCAGCCTGGGACTCTTGTTTTTTTGGGAGCTTTTTAATCACTGCTTCAATCTCGTTAGTAGATATTAGTCTATTCAGGTTGTCAATTTCTTCCCACTTCAGTCTTGGAAGTTTATAGGTTTCCATGAATGCATCCATTTCTTCTAGGTTGTTTAACTTATTGAGTACAGGTCTTGATAATAATTTCTTTTTTTCCCCAAATACGTTTATATTATCTTTTCAGTGTCACAAGATTAATCATTCATGCACCACACCCAGTGCTCCATGCAATATGTGCCTTCCTAAATACCCATGACCAGGCTCGCCCAACACCCCACCCTCTGCCCTACAATACCCATGGACTGGACTGGAAGAGATTATGTGGAGTGAAATAAGCCAAGCAGAGGAAGTCAATTATCTTATGGTCTCACTTTCGTGTGGAGCATAAGGAAAAACATGGAGGGGATTGTGAAAAGGAAAGGAAAGGTGAATGGGGGGAAATCGGAGGGGGCAATGAAACATGTTGATAATAATTTTGGATGATTGTTTCTATTTCCTTTGTATTAGTTGTGATCTCTCCCCTTTCATTCATTATTTATTAACTTGGGTCCTCTTTCTTTTCTTTTGGAATAGTTTGGCCAGTTTTTTTTTTTTTAAATCAATCTTATTGGTTCTTTCAAAGAACCAGTTTCTAGTTCTGTTGATATGTTCTAATGTATCTCTATATTCTAACTCATTGATCTCCGTACTAATCATGAATATTATCTTCTTCCCTTTCATGTGCTGCCTGTTTGTTTTGTTGACACTTTCCATGGTTGTGTAGAAGCTTTTTATCTTGATGAAGTCCCAAAAGTTAATTTTCCCTTTTGTTTCCTTTGCTTTGGAGACATGCCCTGAAAGAAGTTGCTGCGACTCATTTCAAAGAGATTACTGCCTATGTTCTCCTCTAGGGTTTTGATAGATTTCTGCCTCATGTTGAGATCTTTTATCCATTTTGAGTTTATTTTTGTATATAGTGTAAGAGAATGGTCAAGTTTCATTCTTCTACATATAGCTGTCCAGTTTTCCCAGCACCATTTATTAAATAGACTGTCTTTTTTCCACTGGTTATTTTTTCCTTCTTTGTCGAAGCTTATATAACCATAGAGTTGTGGGTCCATATCTGGGCTCTCTCCTCTGTTCCACTGGTCTATGTGTATGTTTTTGTGCCAGTACCATGCTGTCTTAGTGATCACAGCTTTGTAGTAAATCTTGAAATCAGGCAATGTAATTCCCCCCAGCTTTGTTTTACTTTTTCAACATTTCCTTTAGCAATTCGGGGTCTTTTCTGGTCCCATACAAATTTTAGGTTTACTTATTTCAGCCCTTTGAAAAATGCCTGTGGAATTTTGATTGGGGTGGCATTAAAGTATAGATTGCTCTTTGCAGTATAATCATTTTAACAATGTTTATCCTGCTGATCCATGAGCATGGAATGCTTTTCCACCTTTTTGTGTCTTCTTCAATTTCTTTGATGAGTGTTTTGTAGTTTCTGAAGTACAGATCCTTTACCTCTTTGGTTAAGTTTATTCCCAGGTATCTTATGGTTCTTGGTGCTGTAGTAAATAGAATTGATTTTTAATTTCCCCACAACCTGACAGATTCCCCAGGGAATTCTACCAAACATTAAAAGAAGAAATAATACCTAGTCTCCAAAATCTGTTTCAGTATATAGAAACAGAAGGATAAATTCCAGACTCTTTCTATGAAACCGGCATTATCCTGATCATCAAACCAGGCAAAGACTCTATCAAAAAGGAGAATTTCAGACCAATATCCCTGATGAATATGGATGTCAAGATTGTCAACAAGATCCTCGTTAATATGATCCATCAGTACATTAAAAAGATTGATTTTGCAGATGTTGAACCACCCTTGCATCCCAGGGATAAACACACCTGGCCATGGGAAATAATATTTTTAATATTCTGTTGGACCCTATTAGCTAGAATCTTGTTGAGAATATTAGCATCCATATTCATCAGGGATATTGCTTTGAAATTCTCCTTTTTAATGGGTTCTTGACTTGGTATGGGGATAATGCTGGCTTTATTTACAGCATCTGGAAGTTTTCCTGAAACAGTTTCTTCATTGAATGTTTGGTAGAATTCCCCAGGGAATCCTTCATGTCCTGGGGAAATTAGCGAATCTATTCCATTTACTATAGCACCAAGAATCTTAAGTTACCTGGGAATAAAGCTAACTAAAGCTCCTGGACTCTTGGTTTTTGGGAGGTATTTGATCAGTACCTCAAACTCATTAGTAGATATTAGTCTATTCATGTTCTCAATTTCTTCTGTTTAAATCTTGGTATTTGATAGGTTTCCAGGAATGCATCTATTTTTTCTAGGTTGCTTAAATTATTGGCATATAGCTGTTGATAATAATATCTGATGATTGTTTCTATTTCCTTGGGGTTAGTCGTGATCTCTCCCCTTTCATTCAAAATTTTCTTAATTTGGGTCCCCTATATTTTCTTTTGGATTAGTTTGGCCAGTGGTTTTTCAATTTGTGGCTTCTTTTAAGAAACCAACTTCTGCTTTCTTTGCTGAGTTTCACTGTTTATCTAGTTTCTAACTCATTGACCTCTGCTTTAATCTTGATTATTTCCCTTCTTTTGAGTGGGTTTGGCTTAATTTGTTGTTGATTTTCCAGTTCTTTAAGTTACGAAACTGGTGTTTTCGGAATTTTTCAGTTTTTTTGAATGAGGCTTGGATGGCTATGTATTTCCCCCTTAGGACCGCTTTTGCCCTATCCCATACGGTTTTTATTGATTTGTCTTCATTCTTATTGATTTCCATGAATTGTTTAAGTTCTTCTTTGATTTTCTGATTGACTCAAACATTCACGAGCAGGTTGTTCTTTAGACTCCATGTGTTTGAATGCCTTCCAAACTTTTTCTAATGGTAGAGTTCCAGTTTCAAAGCATTATGGTCTAAGTATATGCAGGGAATCATCTAAATCTCTTGGTATTGGTTGAGTTCTGATTTGTGACCCAGTATGTGGTCTATTCTGGAGAAAGTTTCATGTGTGCTTAAGAAGAATGTTTATTCTGTTGTTTTAGGTTGGAATGTTCTGTACATATCTATGAATTCCATTTGGTCCAAAGTGTCATTCAAAGACCTTGTTTCTTTATTTATTTTCTGTTTGGATGATCTGTCTGTTACTGAGAGAGGCTTTTTAAAATCTCCTACAATTAATGTATTCGTATCATTATGACTTTTTATTTTGATTAACTGTTGGCTTATGTACATAGCTGCTCCTATATTGGGGCCATAAATATTTGCAATTGTTACATCTTCTTGGAGGATAGACTCTTAAGAACAATTTAATGTCACGTACCCCAAAGTTCATAGCAACAATGGCCACAATCATCAAACCATGGAAAGAACCAAGACGCCCTTCAACAGATGAATGGGTAAAGAAGATATGGTACATATATACAATGGAATACTATGCCTCCATCAGAAAGGATGAATACCCAACCTTTATATCAAAATGCATGGGACTGTAAGAGATTTTGAGGAATGAAATAAGTCAGCGGAGTGTGTAATTTATCATATGGTCTCATGTGCGGAGCATAAGGAAAAACATGAGGGTATTGTGAGAAGGAAAGGAAGGGTGAATGGGGGAAATCAGAGGAGGGGATGAACCATAAGAGAGTGTGGACTCTGAGCAACAAACTGAGTGTTTTGGAGGAGAGGGGTGGGGGTTGGGCAAGCCTGGTGGTGGGTATTGAGGAGGCCACGTATTGCATGGAGCACTGGGTGTGGTGCTTAAACAATTAAACTTGTAACACAAAAAATAAAATAAACGTATTTGGGGAAATAAAAAGAATGATGTAGTGTCCTTCTGTACCTCTGACTATAGTCTTCAGCTTAATATCTAATTTATCTTATATGAGTAAAGCTACCCCAGCTTTCTTTGGAGGACCTTTGTTATGAAAGATGGTTCTTGATCCCTTCACTTTCAGTCTGGATGTATCTTTAGGTTCCCAACGTGTCTCCTGTAGACACATATGGATGGGTCTGGCCATTTTATGCAGTCTGCAACCTTGTGTCATTTTATGGGAGGATTTAGGCCATTCACGTTGAGAGTGATTATTGAAAGGTAAGTTTTTATTGACATTATGTTGCTTGTGAAGTCCTTGTTTCTATAGATTGTCTCTGTGAGTTTCCGTTCTGTGTCACTAATGGGTTCCTTTCACTTTTATAAAATCCCCCTTACTATTTCTTGTAGTGCCAGCTTTGTTGTCACATATTCTTTTAAATTTTGTCAGTCTTGGAAGCTCTTTTTTTTTTTAATTTTTTATTAACATATAATGTATTATTTGCCCCAAGGTACATGTCTGTGAATCATCAGGATTACACATTTCACAACATCTGCCATAGCACCTACCCTCCTGAATGTCCATAACCCTACCCCCCCACCTCCCAGCCACCCTTAGTTTGTTTTGTGAGTTTAGAAGTCTCTTATGGTTTGTCTCCTTCCCCATCCTATCTTGTTTCATTTCTCTTCCCCACCCCCCCATGACCCCCTGCCCTGCCTCTCAAATTCTTCATATCAGAGCAATCATGTGATAATTGTCACTCTCTGACTGACTTATTTTGCGTAGCATAATACCCTCTAGTTCCATCCACGTCGTTGCAAATGGCAAGATTTCAAATTTCTTGATGGCTACATAGTATCCCATGGAATATATATAACACATCTTCTTATCCATTCATCTGTTGATGGACATCTAGGTTCTTTCCATACTTTGGCTATCGTGGACATTGCTGCTATAAACATTTGAGTGCATGTGACCATTCGGATCACTACATTTGTATCTTGAGGGTAAATACCCAGTAGTGCGATTGCTGGGTTGTAGGGTAGCTCTATTTTCAACATTTTGAGGAACCTCCATACAGTTTTCGAGAGTGGTTGTACCAGCTTACATTCCCACCAACAGTGTAGGAGGGTTCCCCTTTCTCTGCATCCTCGCCAACATCTGTCATTCCCTGACTTGCTTATTTTAGCCATTCTGACTGGTGTGAGGTGGTATCGCACTGTGATTTTGATTTGTATTTCTCTGATGTCGAGTGATGTTGAGCATGTTTTCATGTGTCTGTTGGCCATTTGGATGTCCTCTTTACTGAAATGTCTGTTCATATCTTCTGCCCATTTCTTTTTTTTTAAAAGATTTTATTTATTTATTTGACACAGAGAGAGAGATCACAAGTAGGCAGAGAGGCAGGCAGAGAGAGAGGAAGAAGCAAGCTCCCTGCTGAGCAGAGAGGCCGATGCAGGGCTCGATCCCAGGACCCTGAGATCATGACCCGAGCCGAAGACAGAGGCTTTAACCCACTGAGCCACCCAGGAGCCCTTCTTCTGCCCATTTCTTGATGGGATTATTTGTTCTTTGGGTGTTGAGTTTGAGAAGTTCTTTATAGATTTTGGATACTAACCCTTTATCTGATATGTCATTTGCGAATATCTTCTCCCATTCTGTCAGTTGTCTTTTGGTTTTGTTGACAGTTTCCTTTGCTGTGCAAAAGCTTTTGATCTTGATGAAGTCCCAGTGGTTCATTTTTGCCCTTGCTTCCC
>JAPYYJ010002382.1:0-12907 GCA_028533885.1 Nasua narica | reverse complement strand
CCCCACCTGCTGCCCTGGGATTAGGGACCGGGGCCTGGGGGCCTGTGCGGGGAGCCTCACCTGGCTCTTACCCCCACCTGCTGCCCTGGGATTAGGGACCGGGGCCTGGGGGCCTGTGCAGGGAGCTTCACCTGGCTCTTACCCCTGGCATAGTTGTGGTGGGAAGCTGCCTCTTGTGCTGAGTCCCCACAGACCCACAACGAGACCTTTGCTGAAGACACCTGCAGCCCTGGTGGTTGTCCCAGTAGTGGTGTTAGGGTGGTGCTGACCCTGCCAGGACCCACCCTTGACCCCTCCCACAGGTCAGCCCTGGGAACCCCTCCCCGACCCTCCCCTGCAGGTCAGCCCTGGGAACCCCTCCCTCTCCTGACCCCTCCCCTGCAGGTCAGCCCTGGGCTCCCCTCCCTCTCCTAACCCCTCCCCTGCAGGTCAGCCCTGGGCACCCCTCCCACCGCTGACTCCTGCTCCCCTGAGGGTCAGCCCTGAGCCCACTCTTCTCCTGGAGTTCAACTCTCTCTTGCCATCACCTCAGACACACCCTAGTTTGGTTTGCCCTGTCATTTATGGGCTGAAGCCCCAGCCCCAGGTGGGTGGGTTAGTGGCAGGGGGAGGGGGAGGGAGAGGCAGCCACAGTAAGAACCAAGGGGGGCCACAGCCCCCAGACTGTGCACCTGGGGGC
The DNA here is from genome assembly GCA_028533885.1 of Nasua narica. Lineage (NCBI taxonomy): Eukaryota > Metazoa > Chordata > Mammalia > Carnivora > Procyonidae > Nasua > Nasua narica. The sequence continues at coordinate 12,228 of JAPYYJ010002382.1, read as the reverse complement.
CTGACAGCATCCAGGAAGGAAGGAGTTCCCAGCCCCAGAAGAGGAGGGGATTTGGGGTCCTCTGGGTGGCAGGGGAGAGCTGGAGGCCTGGTTCTGGCTCCAGTCCCAGGGAGTGTTGCTTCCAGGTGAGGGGTGGGCCCAGGTGAGGCGCTGTGGTGGCAGCCCGGAGCCCCCACCCCCACCGGGGCCCAGGGCCGGAGACAGGCTGAGGACCTGGAAAAAACGCTCTCATCGCGGGTATAAACAGGGGTCCACCACTGCCAGATGTTCCTGGAGAACATTTAGGATCCGCGTCAACATACAAAATTGCCGTCCAACTTTTATTAATCAGAGGCATTTGTTGTCAACCCCTGCCTGACCCCTCTGGACGTGCCCGGAGGGGCCTGGGCCTCGGGTCAGCGGGAGGACATGCGGCAGGGCTGGGCGCAGCTGGCCCTCCCACACCGTCCAAGGCCAGTGTGGTGGCTGTGGTGACCAGGCCACAGCGACCAGCCTGCCGAGTGCCCCAGCGCCCGAGACCCAGCAGGCACCCCGGGTTCCCACACTCAGAGCAGCCCCTCTGCCAGGCTGCTGGAGGGACTGAGGCCGGCTGTTTCCAGAGGCTCTGGACTGCAGAGAGCCGGCGATGCTTTAATGGGCGGGACACTCGTAAAGAACCCAAAGCCCCACTTAGGAGCTGAGAGCTGGGCTGGCTCCCTGGCAGGAGAGAGGGAGGCCAGTGCAGGACCTCCGGGGGAGAGGGTCCTGGGGAGGGGGTTCTGGGGGAGGGTCTTGGGGAGGGGCCCTTGGGGAGGGGTTCTGGGACGGGAAGTCCTGGGGGAGGGGGAGTCCTGGGGGTGGGGGTCCTGGGGGAAGGGGAGTCCTGGGGGAGGAAACCCCTGGGGAGGGGGTCCTGGGGAGGGGGTCCTAGGGGATGGTGTCCTAGGGGCATCCTGAAGGGGCTCCAGAAATCATCCCAGCAGCCCCTCCTCTTCAGGACTAAGCCCATGTGTTTGGGACCCCTCAGACCAGGAGCCCCACCAGCCCACCTCCCATCCTGCCCTGCTCTCTGCTGCATACCCCTCCCCAGTCCCCTCCGCCCCCCCCCCCCCACGGCTGACACAGGGGTGGGAAGTTCTCCTATCTCTTCTGGGAGGGAGAGCTGGGCTCCCAGCAGTCCTAGGAGAGCATCCCAGAGTCGCTGGAGGTGAGGGCAGGCTGGGAGCTGATACTGTAGTTCCACACAGGGATCCTGGCTGCTGGTACGGATGTGCGTATTTTGGCTGGCTCCGGCCAGGGCTGGGGAGCTGGTGGAGCGTGAGAACAGGCCCCCACCCCTGCTGGGGCCGCCACCGCTGACCCGCAGGCCCTCTGAGATGGACATGGAGGGAGGGGGCAGTACTGATCCGCTCCAGGGTTCTGGCCTGGCCCCAGCCGGGGTGTTTTGGGCATTAAGCTCCATGGAGAGGCTCAGCAGGCTGAAGCAGGGGCAGGTGCAGGAAGGGCTGTTTTTGTGAAGGGGGGCCTGGGTCACTGGGGCCACGACCCCAGCAGAACCGTGTCCCCTCCATCTCCGCTTTGGCTATGGGGGGCCTGGCCTGAAGGTGGAGCCCTGGAGGTTGGGGCTGGGGTCTGGGGAATCTTGAGGTCCCCAGGCCTTGGGCTGTGGTGGATGCGGGCTGGGGGTGCAGCACTTACCACGGGCCTCTCTTGAAGGAGTTCTGGGACAATCAGGGTGTGAAGACGCCCCCCCCCCACACACACACGGTGGTGGGGGCTTTCAGGCCTCTGTGGGTGGGTGAGGGGACTCCGCCGCCCTCCACCCATTTCCCCGGGGAGGGTCTGGCTCCAGCTCTTGTGAAGGTGGGGCAGTCCGTCCCAGCCTTAAGCATTGATTGTACTCGGCCCCGGCGGAGCTGGGGCGGAGCAGTCTTGGGGGCTGGTTGGGGAGAGTCCAAGCCGGCGGCCAGGGGTGCATTCCCGCAGGCTACTCACCTGCAAACCAGGAGAGGGGATGTGCCTTGGACTCGCGGGAGCCCTGGGACCCGGGGCTGGTAGGACCGCGCGCCCGCCGCAGCATGCACCCGACCTGAGCTGTGCGCCCCTGACGCGTTACACTGAAATCCGCCGCTCCCGGCGGGACGCTGCTCCAGGCCCGCCCCGGTCCACCCACCGTCCCCGGAGCCGGGAGCTAGGCGCTGCCCGGAGCCGGGGGCCTGCGAGGAGGCGGGGCGAGGGCGCATCTAGAGGGGGAGTCTCCAGAGGGGTGGGCGGGGCAAGGGAGGGCTCCCGGGAGGGGCAGGGCGGAAGGCAGGACCTCCAAAGGGTGGGTCTTGGGAGGGGCGGGGCGAGGAGGTTTCCAGAGGGGAAGGGTCTCCAGAGCGGTGGGCGGGGCAAGGGAGGGCTCCCGGGAGGGGCGGGGCGGAAGGCAGGACCTCCAAAGGGTGGGTCTCGGGAGGGGCGGGGCGGAAGGCAGGACCCTCAAAGGGTGGGTCTTGGGAGGGGCGGGGCGAGGAGGTTTCCAGAGGGGAAGGGTCTCCAGAGCGGTGGGCGGGGCAAGGGAGGGGTCCCGGGAGGGGCGGGAAGAGAGGCGGGATCTTGGGAGGGCCCCGGCGCCCGGGAAGGGCTTGGGGCCCCCCGGCGGGAAGTGGAGAGGGCAGGGGCGGAGGCTCTCGCAGGCCTGGGGGTGTTGAGAGCTGCGGCCTAGCCGCAGGCGGGGGTCCTGGGGGGCTGCGGGCGTGCCTGTGTTCTCCGCGACCCCTGCCTCTAAGGCCCTGAGCGGCGGCCAGGGGGCCCTACAGACTCGGAGAGGAGGGGCTGGCCGTGGGGCTGGGAGGGCGCTGGGTCTCCGGCCCCGCGACGCGACTGTCCTGCGTCCCGGAGCCCTTCTCTGGCGGGGCGGCGGCCATCCTCACCCGCCGGGTCCCGGCTGCGCGGGGCGGGGCGGGATGTCCGTTCTTGGCAGAGGCCCCTCTGGGCTGCCCAACAGAAGTGTCCCCCCAGAAGCGCTGTGCCTTGCGGGAGATCTGGATGACATTTGTCTCAGGGGAAATTCCAGGAGCGACAGCCATGGTGGAATCCCAGGGTGGCAACACAATCCAGGGGTCACCCTGGAGTGGGGGCGGGGGGCTGGCGAGGGCTATGTGGCCCTCCTGCTCCCTCTGCCCCTCTCCCCATCAGGGGTAGCAGCAGCACCTGGTCTGGATGGGCACTGGGTGGACGGGGGGGGGGGGGGGGCCTCCCTCCCCAGGAGACCATGGCCTCCTCCTCCTCCAGGCTGGCTGCCTACAGCTTTCTCCAGCCCGTGCAGGGGCGCCAGGGACCATGTCAAGACCAGCTGGGTCTTACTGGGGGTGGGACTGTCTGGCTTCCGGCATTTGGGGTCCAGAGAGTATCACTTCTGTTGAGCTCGGAGACCTTCTGAGGAGTGGGAGCCTCGCGGACCCTCACCCCTTGCACACCACCCTGTGAGGTGCAGAACCTGGCGGGGAGCAAGGGGTCAGCAGGTGCGTCCACCTGGTGCCCTCCACGCGTCCCCCCCAAATGCAGGGTCAGCGCCAGCAGCAGCTGGGAGAGGCGGTCGGTCAGGCTGGGCCACAGGAGTGCGGCTGGAGGGGAGGGGACCCGTCCGACTGCGGGTGTCCACTGCCAGGAGAGGAGAGCTGAACCGATGGACAGATGGAGCAGCAGGCCGTCCACGCCAGGTGTCCGTCCGCCTCCGCCTGCAGCAGTGCGTCCCTGCTGAGAGGCCCTCCCTAGCCAGTGGGGCGGGCACCGCTCCTGCTCCCGAGGGCCGTCCTGGGGCTGAGACCCCACCCGGTCAGGCGCCCCCCTGCTCCTGAGGGCTGTCCCCTCCTCCTTGTCTCCGTCCTCCCCTTCTCACCCACCTGCCCCCTTCTCTCCCTGCCCTCCTCCCCTGCTCCCTCCTCCCTCCTGCCCCTTCCTCCCCCTTCTCTCCCTGCCCTCCCTCTCCCTGTCTCCCTGGGGCCTCTCCCTGCCTGGTGCCTCCTGGCCTGTGTTCTGGCCCTGGACTTCCTGCCCAGCTGGGGGCTATGGCCCTCTCTTGGTTGCTGTTCACAGTGATTGGGGATATGCTTGGACTTGTTCCTGTCCTCTTAACACTTTGAGTCCACTTGGACATGTTTTTCTCTTATTTACTTTCTTGCCTTGCTTTTTATGTTATTCTAGGTATTATTCTGAAGCCTTGCATTTGTCAGTACTGTGAGGCTGGACCCACAACTCTGAGATCAAGAGTCTCTCCTCCTCCGACCGAGCGGGCCAGGCGCCCCTGGCCTTGCCTCTTTTTATTTTATTTTTTTCACTTTTTCATTTTTTTCCCCAAATACTTTTACTTTATTTTTTCCGTGTTCCAAGATTCATTGTTCACGTACCTTGCCTTTTAAAGGGAGGGTTTGCTTCCCTATTCTTCCCTCCCTTACTGGCCCCCTCCCCCACATGCCCATGCTTCTGTTCGGGGCGGCCCCTGGGGCCCTTTCCTGCCTGTTGGACAGACTCAGGTAACACGGACCAGCCCCGAGGCCGGGAAAGGCCCGTTACCTGGTTTAGTTCTGACCTCTGCTCACAGGGCGGATGCCGGGTGACTGCTCAGCACACTTTCTGCCCTTTCCGTGGGTGGGAATTGGGTTTGCCCCCAGCGGCTCTATCGTGAGGCAGCAGGTGGATGCCGGCTGCTTCAGCTTCTGTTTCCAGGGCACCCGCTCCCGTGGCCATTGGCTGGGGGCCTCAGTTTTTCTCCACGAAGACCCCTCCAGGGCTCGACAGCGTGCTCTCCCCGGGGGTGGTGGCTTTCTCCAGAACCTGCCCCCCAGGAGACCAAGGTGGCAGTGTGGACGCTGCTGCACGTCCAGCCTCCCGCTCCCATGTCACTGCTTCCCCACACAGGGCCCAGGACCCAGGGAGGGGCCACACAAAGGCATGGTGGGGGGCAGTGCACCAGGGAGGGACCCCAGCAGCCCCATCACTGCCGACTGGGGGTCTGCACGACTGGGGGTCTGCACGGCTCTCCTGTGTGGCAGGCTCCTGCTCTTTCTCGCCTCCTGCAAGAGTCTCATTGCTGCTGCGGTTCCTCCACTTCCCTGCACCGTGTCTGGGTCCGGGACCCTGGGCTTTCTGCCTCTGTGCATTTACATTTCTCTTCTCCTTTGTATTGCAGCCTAACGAACACACCGTGTTAGGTTAGTTTCAGGTGTGCAACACAGTCACTCAGCACTTCTACCTGTGGGCTGGTACTCATCACGATGGGGGCCTCCTGAGTCCCCGCCACCCGTCTCACCTGTCCCCCACCCACCTCTCCTCTGGTCACCATTAGTATGGTCTCTGTAGGTAACAGTCTTCCTTCATTTGCCTCCCTCTTTCATTCTTTCTTTCTGTTCATTTGTTTGTTTTGTTTCTTAAATTCCACCTACGAGTGAAATCTCAAGGTATTTCTCTTTCTTTGACTTATTTCACTTCGCATAATACCCACAGTACCCTCTAGTTCCATCCACATCATTGTACATGGTAAGATTTCATTACTTTTATGGCTGGGTAGTATTCTATATATATATATATATATATACACACACACACATATATGTTTGATAGACAGCAAGAGAGGGAATATAAAGGGAATATAAGCAAGGGGAATGGGAGAGGGACAAGCAGGCTCCCCACTGAGCAGGGAGCCCAATGCAGGGCTTGATCCCAGGACCCTGGGCTCATGACCTGAGCTGAAGGCAGACGCTTCACTGACTGAGCCCCCCAGGAGCCCCATATATGTACATATTACCATATCTTCTTTATTCACTCATCTGTCAATGGGCATCTGGGATCTTGCCACAGTTTGGCTACTGTGGACATTTCTGCTATAAACATTGGAGACAGGTGCCCCTTCGGATCAATACATTTGTATCTTTGGGGTAAATACCCAGTAGTGCAATTGCAGGTTCTTAGGGTAGTTCTATTTTTAATTTCTTGAGGAATCTCCACACTGTTTTCCAAAGTGGCTGCACCAACTTGCATCCCCACCAACAGTGGAGGAGGGTTCCTCTTTCTCCACATCCTCTCCAGCATTTGTTGTTTACTGTCTTGTTGATTTTGGACATTGTAACTAGTGTAAGGTGGTATCTCAGTGTGGTTTTGATTTGAATCTCCCTGATGCCGAATGATGTTGAGCATCTTTTCATGTCCATTGGCCATCTACATCTTCTTTGGAAAAATGTCTATTCATATCTTCTGCCAGTTTTTTAATTGGATTATTCATCTTTTGGATGTTGAGTTGTATATGTTCTTTATATATTTTGGATATATATATATAAAGAATATATATATATTGGATATATATATCCTATATTGGATATATAGGATATCCAATATCCTATTGGATATATCCTATATTGGATATGTCATTTGTGAATATCTTCTCCCATTCCTTGGGTTGCCTGTTTGTTTTGGTGACTGTTTCCTTTGCTGTGCAGAAGCTTTTTATCTTGATGAAGTCCCAAAAGTTCATTTTTGCTTTTGTTTCTTTTGCCTTTGGAGACTTGTCTTGAAAGAAGTTACTGTGGCTGAAGTCAAAGGGGTTACTGCCTATGTTCTCCTCCAGGATTTTGATGGATTCTTGTCTCACGTTTAGATATTTCATCCATTTTGAATTTATTTTTGGGTATGGTGTAAGAAAGTGGTCCAGTTTCATTCTTCTGCATGTGGTGGTTCAGTTTTCCTATGACATTTGTTGAAGAAACAGTCTTTTTTCTGTTAGATATTCTCTCCTGCTTTGTTATAGATTAATTGACAACAGAATTTTTATTAGTTTAATTTAAGCTATAATTTAAACCATTTATTTTTTTAATATATTGTTTATTTATTTGACACAGAGAGAGAGATCACAAGTAGGCAGAGAGGCAGGCAGAGAGAGAGGGGGAAGCAGGCTCCCTGCTGAGCAGAGAGCCTGATGCAGGGCTTGATCCCAGGACCCTGAGATCATGACCTGAGCCGAAGGCAGAGGCTTTAACCCACTGAGCCTAATTTAAACCATTTAAGTCATTTAATTTAAACCGTAAGGTTTACTTCTAGGGATTTATGTTTTTCATCAGTAAATTCACCAGAGAAATTTCACCAGAGAATTCTGGAAAATTCTCTTTATATATAATTCTTGTAATGTATAGGGCCATTCCTAAATAAATGCCCCCATTTTCTTCTTCAGAGTTTCTGGACAGACACAGATCAGGTCCTCTTAGTATTACCCTTGTGTCTCTCGGTCTCTCATATTCTAACCCTTCTCACCTCTGCTGCATTCTGGATAAGTTCACTGGGCGTGCCTTCCACTTCATTACTTCTCTCTTCAACTGTGTCTAATCTGCTGCTGAGCCCATCCACGTGCTTTTAAATTTTTTTCAGTGATTACATTTTACATTTTTAGAAATTATGTTAAAAAGTCTGTTAATTCCTGAAGGTTTGCCTTTATATGCTAGCGGCATCACTCCTTATTTCAAAAAGTATTCCATTTGAAAAATAACACTGATACAGAAATTAAAAAAAAAAAAAGATCGTGCAGCTGAAAATTGTCATAAAGGAATTGCTTCTATTATGAGAACCCCACCCACATCAAGACTAAAAGGTGATTGGTACACAGATGCATCTGGACTCCTCCTGATAATTCCCTCTTTCCTCCTCCTTGAGACTTCCTCCAGGCAACCACTATCCTGACTTTATAAAAGCAATTTCCTTTCTTTTCTTTAAACCTGCATTCTTGTACACCATATTCAGTCTTGCATGCAGCTAAATAGTATATGTTCTGTTGTGTTCAGCTTTTTTTGCTCAATAGTAGAGTTATGAGGTTGCTGCATATATATTTTTTAAATTTTTTATTTTTTTCTTTGTCGGAGAGAGAGAGAGAACACAAGCACGAAGATGGCAGAATGAGAGGGAGAAGCAGTCTCCCTGCTGAGGGAGGGAGACTGCTTCCCAAAATTCTAGGATCATGACCTGAGCTGAAGGCAGATGCTTAGCCAATGGCTGTATACTGTTGCTTGTCATAGCCTTTTTCCTGCTGCATAGTATTCCATTGTATGAATCTACCACTATTTTTTTTTAAAGATTTTTTATTTACTTATTTGAGAGAGAGAGAGAGCACGAGCAGGGTGAAGAGCAGAGGGATAAGCAGACTCCCTGATGAGCAGGGAGCCAGATGTGGGGCTCAATCCTGGGACTCTGGGATCATGACCTGAGCTTAAGGCAGACACATAACCAACGGAGTCAGCCAGGTTCCCTGAATATACCACTATTTTTAAAAGCCTTCTTCTGTTGCTAGTTATTTGGTTTTTCCCACGTTTGGGACAACTGAGAATAATGAGGCTATGAGCATACCTTCATCGTATTCCTTGGTGTACACATGCATGTATCTTGTTGTTGTTGTTGTTGTATACCTAAATATGGATTGCTAGGTCAAAGGATGAAAACATATTTGACTTGAGTAGGTAATGCCAAACCGCTTGAACCAATTTAAACTTTCCCTAGCAGTGTATGAGAATTCTAGTTGTTCTATATGGTCAGGATTTGTTTTATTTTTAAAATGTTAGGCACTATGATGGGTATGTAGTTGTATCTCATTATAGTTTTATTTTGTCTTTTCCTGATGAGTAATGATGGTGGCGATTGGGACCTCTTTTATAAGGTGTCCATTTAAGTCTCTTATCTTTGGGTTGGGTTGGATTGTCAGCCTTTTCTCAATTTTTTGCAATTCCTTATATTTGTCTGTTTTGTGAGTTACAAATAATTTTTTAAACCCAATGCCTTTCCCGTATCTGATTAATGTCTTCTGATGAGGAGAAAGTTTTAATTACATCAAAATTTTCATATTTTCCTGCATAGCTAACGCTTGTTATGTGTGCATACACCTTTTTAAGAATCATTTGCCCACAACCAGGTCACGAAAATATTTTCCACTGTCTTCTGGAGGCTTCGTTTTGTCTTTCCCAGTTGGAAGTCCGTGCACTGGGAGCTGGCACGGTGGAAGCTATGACTTGGGCTTCTCACTGTCCAGGTGGTTATGGACACCACTAGCACTCTTCCTCCCGCACCAGCAGCAGGTGTCCACGTGGAGGCCTGTCTTCTCTTCCATTATCGTGTGTTCCTGGCCCACCAGCACCTCCCTTAGTCACCGGGGCTTTATTGTATCCAAGCAAATAAATATTCCCGCTGCGCTTGGAGGCTGCAAGTATGGTGTGGCTCTTTGTGCCTTTGCACTTCTGTATGAATTTTAGAATCAGCTTGTCAATTTATGCAACACGATGGGATTTTTAATGCAATAGCATTGACTTTCTAGTCCAGTTTGGGGGGACTTAACCCCTTACAGTATTGGTGTCTCTACGCACATACTCATACGCATGACGTGGCTCTCTGTGGAAGGAGTCTGTAATCTCTCTAGATATTGTCCCTGGGCTTGGAGGGGAGAGATCCTGCACCTATTTTACCAGACTTCTTTCCTAAGCTGCTATTTTTTATTCTATTGTACATGGTCATGGGTCTTAGGTTGAATTGGTTGAATTTATTGAAGCAGACTCTCTCAGGGAGGGGGGCGTGGGTTAGCCCCAGAGGCAGAAGAGGAAGTCAAGCCAGACCACACTGAAGCAGGAGGGGAAGACGTGGTCCACACTGAAGCAGGAGGGGAAGGCGATGCTCAAGAGCTGGTGGCATAGCTCTTGCCACCTTGCGGCAAGGGGCTGGCCGTCCCTCTGGTCAGCCTATGGTCCCTGGCTGAGGTCTGCCCTGCTGGGCAGAGCCATCCTCCCAGGCAGGCACTCCCACTGGGGTAAGTACAGCCCTCCTGAGAGTGGACAGCGGTAAGCTGGTCCAGCCAGCACCCCAGATGCCCTCTGTAGGCACCTCGGCTGCTACAGAGGGTCTGCTGGGGAGGCCAAGGGCATCCACCACAATCCTTGTTTCTCTTATTAAACCAATCTGTCTGCCCACTTCCTTGGGATTCTTTTGGCCATGATTCTGAGAGATCGTTGAAGACAGTCAGTGGGATAAGCCATGACCTTGCTGTGGTTGTTGGTCCTGAGCCCCGGGATGTTCACCACTGCTTCCTTTAGCTCCCATTCCACATCCTGCCCACCTTTGCCACCCTGGGCTGGAGGAAGCTTGGGCCCTCACCCATGAGTGGTCTGACACCTGCCCCTTCTGGTCACAACTGGGCATGGGAGAGCCAGAGACGCCCCGATTGCCTGTGTCCCAGACACATCCTTTTTGCCCCTTCCTTCAGTGGGGCCCATCCCAAGTCCTCCTGTGGTCAAGGCCCACCAGGCCTGATAGCCCTGACAGTGTCCTCCCTGGTAGGAGCAGGTGGGCTGCAGGGCCTTCCCTTGCTCTGAAAGGCAGTCTCAGGCCACACTGATGGGTGGGTCTCTGAATCTCTCACCATACACCCTGCAGAGTGCAAATGACTTTTCACGGCACCCAACGTGCCTGGCTTTGGGGAACGTGGAGGATGAATGCAGGCAGACACTGGGACAGGGCTGTTCTCAGACCTCAGACCTGCCTCGTTCATGAGGAAGGTCCCAGCTATCTGAGCAAGCTCAGACCCTGTGTTCCACAGCCTCTGAAAGACCAGGGACTGCCTCTCCCTGAGATGCAATTACTGTGTGAATGGCCTAGGTCATTACCACTGTAGGTACACTCTTGCCAGGAGGGCCCGAGCTTCTGGGTCTGAAAACTGGCCGCGCTTTGCACAGGGATGGCTGCCTCTCTGCCTTTTACTCACTCCAATTTTCTGTATTAGCTGTTTCTCTGTTCTTTCCCAGAAACACTAAGTTCTCACTGGGTTCATCCCCAGGGCCCCAAGGCTTAGGTCCCCCTGGCCACCATTCTGGCCCACTTCCCTTTATGGTAATTATGCCCACCCTGCCCCTGACAGTCGTGAGTGACCTCGGTCCCACTGTTTCAGGGCCCAGCTTCCCCACAGTGACCATGGAGCCCAGTTGGGGACCAGCAACTCCCAGTTAGCTCTGCCCGTAGAAAGCGGCTCTCAGGGCACACTATATGCCCCTGACACATGCGATGTTTCTGAGGTCCTCCTGTGGAATGTGGCTGCTGCTGGTTTCTGGTCTCATGTAATTCACACATTCTGGTGTACCCACTTCTGCAAAAGGGCCATTGGGATTTTGATAGGCATCGCATTAAATCTTCAGACAACATTGCCAACTTAACAATATTAAGTCTTCTGATCCATGAGTCTGGGATGTCTTTCCACTTATTTAAGTTTTTAATTTTTCTCTTTTTTTTAACACTATATTCAGTTAGCCACTGTATAGCACATCATTAGTTTTTGATGTAATGTTCAATGATTCATTAGTTGCATATAACACCCAGTGCACAACACAGCATGTGTCCTCCTCAATACCCATCACCCCGTTACTCCCTCACCCCACCCTCTTCCTCTCTGAACCCCATAGATTGTTTCTCGGGGTCCATAGTCTCTCATGGTCCATCTCCTTCTCTGACTTCTCTCCCTTTGGATTTCCCTCCCTTCCCCTATGGTCCTCTATGCTATTGCTTATGTTCCATATATGAGTAAATCCATATGATAATTGTCTTACTCTGCTTGACTTATTTCACTCAGCATAATCCCCTCCAGTTCCATCCATGTCAATGAAATGTTGGGTATTCATCTTTCCTGATGGCTGAGTAATATCCCATTGTGTGTATGAACCACATCTTCTTTATCTATTCGTCTGTTGATGAGCATTCTGGCTCGTTTCACGGTCTGGCTATTGTGGACACTGCTGCTATGAACCTCGGGGTGCACGTGCCCCTTCTTTTCACTACATCACTAGATTTAGGGTAAATACCCAGTAGTACAGTTGCTGGGTCACAGGGTAGCTCTGCTTTTTTTTTTTTTTAAGATTTTACTTATTCATTTGACAGAGAGAGACACAGTGAGAGAGGGAACACAAGGAGGGGGAGTGGGAGAGGGAGAAGCAGACTCCCTGCTGAGCAGGGAGCCTGAGGCGGGGCTTGATCCCAGGACCTAGGGATCATGACCTAAGCGAAGGCAGATGCTTAATGGCTGAGTCACCTAGGTGTGCTGGGTAGCTCTATTTTTAACATCTTGAGGAACCTCTACACTGTTTTCTGAAGTGGCTGCACCAACTTGCATCCCCACCAACAGTGGAGGCGGGTTCCCCTTTCTCCACATCCTCTCCAACATTTGTTGTTTACTGTCTTGTTGATTTTGGCCATTCTAACTGG
>JAPYYJ010002381.1:0-12908 GCA_028533885.1 Nasua narica | reverse complement strand
GATGATGGCTGAAGACCACCAATGGGTCTGCTGCAGGCTCTCATCACAGAAGGATCAATGGCATACCTCCCTGGTCCCAAGAATTGATGTAGGGATGTTGTATGATGGAGCATAGAAATTGATTCTTGATGCTTGTCTTCACTGTGGTGGAATTCCCCAGGGAAGCTTTAAATAGCTGGAAGCTCTCACAGTTGAAAAGCCAAATGCTTTTTCTGCTTGGTTATGCCCATAAAGTGAGGAAGAACACCGAGTTCAACAGAGGGTAAACCGTGTAGTTGAACATCTACCCTGACTTCTATATTCGTCTAATCCTGCGGGTGGCTACTAGTTCCATCTTTATTGGGAATGATAGGTTTAAGTATTGTCTAGAACTTTGAGCCTTGTAGTGCTTCAGAGGAAATGTGCAATGAAAGAGGTAACTAAGGTGCTCAGGAAAAGCCAAGCCTGTCACTTACATTCACACAGGGTAGAAGGATTTAAGGTTTACATAAGTGGCAACACTGCACAGCAGTGAAGATTGGTTCTGAGGCTTTCAGATCGGTGAGAAGGCCACCTGGAGGCTGTCATTTGATTTAGTCTTGGATGAATATTACTAACAAGCCAAAATGAGGGAATTCGTGAAGATGGATGATAAACGGCGCTAGGAATAGTAAATATCCATTGAAGGCTGAAAAGCTGGAGAGACTTGAATGCCAAGAGCCTTGTTTCCTTTCGTTATGGTTCAAATTCTTCTAAGGGGGGGGGGTGCAGAGGAGGGAAAAGTTAGGTGAAGTGCAACGGAAGACCTCTTAAAGATCTAATCCCATTTGCACCTTGAGTTTTTAGCTCATCAAGGGAAAGGATGGAAAATATTACCCATTGTTTTCCTGCTTAGAAGGCAGATTATTCCAGGAGGCCAAATTCTTGAAACTCCCCAAATGGAAATGGAAGGCCCCCTAATAGGATATGAGGCATTGTCTGACATGCAATTCACATAAAACTGAACAGAGCAGCTGACTAACCAGTTGTTCACATGCAAATTGTCCCCCCAGGACTGATTGTGATCCCATTTGGTGGTGTTAGTCTGGGAAGCAGAAGACCATGGACATTTCTCCTCAAACACTTATACCACAATAGAAATACCGGTCAAATATTGCAAGTCATAAAAGAAAATTTGAAACAGATGCCTTTATCTTTGGAAACTTGGTTTTGATCAGTGATGAGCTTATCTTAAACTTAGTGGAAAAGGCATGCCAATGTTCAGGTTCTTCATGACTACCAAGAGTTATAAACACCTGAAGTACTCTCTAGTCCTAACAAAGTAAATGTTCTTCAAACATATGGAGCTCTAGGAAGACAAAGTGAGGAAAGGGACAGCTGAGGAAATATCTAGGCATGTGCTCACTGCTCCACACTTATCTCCAGTCACACAAACGCAGTTCTGGACTCTGGAAAGGGGTCTACAAACCTAATTTTTAAGAAGGGATTTTCAAGGAACTTGAGTTCCCTAAGTTACTAGATACTTTTTTTTTCTTAAGACTTGAGTAAGCATGAGTGTGGGTGTGGGAGGAGAGGAGAGCAGACTCCCTGCTGAACAGGGAACCCAATGGGGGGCTCCATTCCAGGACCCTAAGATCATGACCCAAACTGAAGGCAGATGCTTAACCGACTGAGCTACCAAGATGTCCCTTGGATAATACTTCATGTGACTATGAGCTACCTAACTTGGTAGTGTCAGTCTAGGACAAAACTTAGTAGCAGGCAATAATCCTGTTCTTTACACCGAGCACTCTAGGGTATCTTCACAAACCCACACGGGTAGAAACTGTCAACCTCCTAAGCAGTCTCAGCAACATGAAAACAAGCTGCTTCCTTACTGTTCCTCAACTTAACCATATGCAGTCCGATTTCAAAGCCACTTCTCTTCACTACTCCACACTCACATGTCCAAGGTAGACTGGCCTCTGGAAGCTCATGAGTTATGTGATAGGAAAACACTCCTGACTTCTATTTATTCTTTCTTACTCCACTCCCCTGCTGCCCCCCCCACACCCCGCAATGGTGAGGATTCTCCTGCTGTCTGTAAACTGCAGCTCTGGCACTTGGTGTCCTCACATGTGGACTATGAGATTAAGAACTCAGTCGTGGAAAACAATGCAGTGCCTTCCAAGAGCCAGTGTCACGTTCACCCTTCCTACCTCCAGATGTTTTGAAAACTTAGTGTGGCAATTCTAACTGTCCCAATCATGGGAGACTGTCAATGCTGGCCACAGGCAGGGCTCCAGAAACTCCAGAATGCTGGATCTAAGTGTCAACAGCCCAACCCTGTGCATAACTTCCATGTAGATTCTTGTTTCTTTAACTTAAAAATCTGAGCTTTGAATGTAACTATTGTACTGGTGAATAGCTATCTCATTTTTCTCTGCACAAGTTTGGCTTTTGGTGAAACTGAAACCATAACTCCTAGTGGCTGTATGTGCCCCCACTGAAAGCCAATCCTTGAACACAGTGTGGTGCCAGGGTACCTGTGAGTTGATATCTGGGTACAACTGTAACCTAGCTGAAGGAGTTACTTGGTTCTTAAATGTCGGATCATTCTTGATGGCCTTGAGTTATATTGGTAGTCCTAACTCTACTAACACTTGGTAGCTTCTATTCCTTTTAAAGTAAGACTTCCTAGCCTCAAAAAGAAGCAAATATTGTGGGTAAAACTATCAAGAGTCCTTAGACAACTTTTGAGGACCTAGGATGGCAAACCACTTTGATTCCAGTTCTGTGTCCACCTGTGCATGACCTTGAACTTCCCAATGCCAGTTTCCCTAACCAGAAATAACACCTTCTCTACAACACTGGTGTAATGGTGAAGTTCTTGTACTTACGAAATGTCTTATTTCAATACGTGTCTGACCTGGAAAGTCTACTTTTTTTTTCCTCCCCCTGCTGTCTGTTAATGGTATCTCTTAGCATCTTCTCCAAAGCTGTATTTGTAGGTGTATTCTGAGGTCAGTATTCTAGGTATGCTCTAGATCATACCTGTATTTGCTTCTATCAGGGAACTCTAGGGGACAAGAATAACGGCAAAAATCACTTTATGGAAGGAAACATTAGAGCTTATTAAGGGACTAGAGATAATGTGGAGGTCATGGTATCTCCAACTCCTAACTAAACAAAAACTGGAGAAAAATAAGTAAAAGCTCCAAAAAGCCACATACACTTGAAAGTAACAAATGAATTCTCCTGGATGTAAACATGTAGAAAATGTCAGCACATGAATGAGAAGGACTAACTTCAAGACCGTGATCTCTAAGGGAAGAGGAAAGGAATGAGATGACAGTTAAATTTCACTTAAACCCAAGTCCACATCAATACTAGTCAAATATGGATAATCTTGGTTCAGAAGACTTAAACCCATGGGTGTCCTTCTGCGATGAGCTCTGTCAAAGTTCAGAAATTCATACATTCAAAGCTGTGTGCCAACTATCTCCCACACTGTTGTGGGCCCTGAAGGTGGTGTAGACATAGTAACTGCCTTTGAACTGTGAAACTGGCTCACTCTACTGGAATGGAAAGCTGGAAGATCTGGAGTAGGGTTTGTAGCTTGAAGCCTTTGCTGTTTAGGAGGTTCAAAAAAGCAAGCAGTATCTATGGAGAGAGGTCCTATGTCGTGAGCCATATATGGGTGGGTTTTCATTGAGGTTGGGAGAGTGCTTGTTGTTGGAGCAGGCCTCTGAAGCAATAGCAGGAGGGAATCGACCAAAATCTGGGAACCTGGGGTGGGGGGAAGAAGGGAATTGGGAGCAGAAGCTCAGAAGGACCTCGGGCACTTGTGTATGCCTAGAAAACTGAATAATCCCATAGGGCTCCCACTTGACCCCAGCTGGGGGGTTTAGCTCTCAGTGGTGCAAAAGCTGTTCAGGAGTGGGAGGACTGGTAGAGACTGTGACTAGAATCTCGACCTCCGTTGCTTCAGTCACTGATCTCCTCCTCCTGGCTGTTTTCCAGCAGCTGTGGCTTTATTACTTCTTCCTAAAGTTGCAGTGGCTCTCCAAGAATCACTGTTGCTTGCCATGAAGCTCCTCTCCCCTTACAGGCCATGGCTTTCATCATGGGCCAGCACCTGCTCCATGGGTTGCTAACCATATTTCCTGCGTCTTTCTATACAATGCAGTAATTCCTCAGGATATTGGGAACAGTGGCTGGCCAACCTTTCCAAATGGAGACACATGGTTGTTACCAGTGGAGTGCTCTGTTCTGAGAGTTGGTAACTGGCTCAGACATGTTAAACTGGCAGCAGTGTCCTACCAGCCTCCTGGGGTCTTCCTTCCCTGACTCTATCCCAAGACACCTAGAAATTTCCTACCTGTGGCTGCTTCTGACATCTTATTTTAGTCCCAAAGAGAATTCACACTACAACCCAGGGCTAAGGCAGAGGCAGATTCCCTTCCCTACTTAAGAAAGCTGGCATTCTTCTCACTAAGAGTATGTTTTGGGGAGAGTTGAAATTTTGAGCTGGTCTTTCTAATTCAACTCTGAAGCTTTGGGTGGGCTCTCTAGAGATCTCGTGTCTCTGTCTTGTGCTGCTTACATAAGCGAAAACTCTGGTCATAGGGAACTCAGAAGAAACTTCCAGGACAAAGCCTCATCATAGGGTTGGCTGCTTTCATTTTCATCCTCATGCAACAGTGACACCCCTTACTTGCCAGCTTAGCTGAACCTCAAATTACCAACATTTGGATGTTCACATCTGGTGTTCTAGAACATCTGGCCTTCTCAAATACCAGAGGCGGAAATGGAAAAGTCCATGCTACAGCTTCCTCACTGCCTTTTGACTGGCCCTGTCGATGACTTAGAGGTCTCCTTATTCCTAACGTGCATTCCTTGACATTATTAGTTCCTTCGTATTTCTAACCACTAACTTGAAACCATTTCCTTCAATGCCACGGAAATTCTAAAGTCTAATTGGATTGGAGGACAAAACTTGAGAATGATGCCAATTCTACTGACCCAAACATGTAAGTTTAATGGAAGGAACAGGATGAAGAATGCCCTATCTTGAGAGAATCTGCTTGTTCTTGTCCCCTTCCCTGAGTTTCCCTCCAAGGGGGCTTGAATACCCTAAGTGAGAAGCCTACTTATGCCTGTGGTCAGAAGTCCCTTCAGTGGCCATTAGGTGAAGTATTAGTGGTACCTCAGGCAACAACGGACTGGCAAGTCAGTTTTGCCGAACTGCGTGGAAGAAAAATGGACTTGCAGAGGACTATAAAGTGTGGACAGAAGTCTTTCTTTTTTCCTTTAAACTGAGCAGAGAGGTTTGCCTTATTCCAGTCAACTAAAATAAGTATCACATGGGGTTTCTCCTCTAAGGTGGCTTCTCAGGTGTGAAATCAATTGTGAATGACTTAATGTGGAGATGAAACAAAGCTGGCAGAAAAGTGATACAGGGAAAGGAAGGCACTGAGTTAATGGTACGCCATTGTGTCAGCCCACTTGGAGCCTAACGTCCTAAGAAAATTCTGGGAAATGGTGGAAAACCTACCTTGTCATTCTCCCATCTGAGGTGTAGGAAGAGTTCGGGTATTTATATACCATAGTTGGTCACTGATGGGGCCTCACATGGGAAGCTCCTGGTAGATGAGTGAGGTAGTGGTACCCACGATCACACTCCTCTCAGGACAGACCCTAGCCAATGATCCAGCATGGTTGCAGTACAACATGATACTGCTGTCACCATAGGCTGGACTCCTCTAATGGGCTTCAAAATTTTGGGGCTGGCAGATGACTAGGTTGGCATGGCCTGACATTCCTCCCTGTCCAACCTGGTTTCCTTCCCCTTACATCACAGGTGTTACTCTCCAATAAAGCCTGTGCATGCATAACTCCTTTTCAACATCTTCCGGTAGAGCCTAGGGTCTGATAGTGTGTTCTTCTCTCCCAAGGGATTGGTCATATGTGTCCCACATCAGATGGTGGGCATCATCAGGTGCCCAGTTCTCGATGGGCAGCTCAGGTTGGATAGTTGCTTGGTGTCTTGGGCTCTAGAAGGGCCCAGAAGTGGGCCTAGAGCAGCTTTCTAAACCTAGTATAACTGTTGGTAGGAGAAGGCATGTTTTGGGGCTTGCCAGAGGCTCTGTTCAGTGCTCTTTGCAGCAGCCAGCTCAAATCCCAGAGGATCTGCAAAGCCTAAGGAGCGGGACCCCCTTCCCTGCATCTCCCTAGATACCACCAGATGCCAGAAAGTCAAGCTTACTGTAAACAACCTTCTCTAAAGGTTTGAACAATCTTGCTTAGACCCCAGCATAACTTCCAGGGTATGTTTAGGTAGTTGTCAGACCTTCCTGGATTGCCCTCAGTCCTCCTTCAGCTAAGGAAAACTTGCTTTAGTTTCACTGTTTCTTTCAGGGATGCCTATCTGCATGCTATCCTGTGTGTCTCAAGCCTCTGCATCTGTAAATGGTTTCCTCCTATTAGACAAGGAAAGCTTCCAGTGGCCACCCTCCCACAGTGGCTCCATTTGAAATCCCTAGGATCTGCACTGAATGGGTAAAATACTCTCCCTTATCCCACAAACTTGTAACGGGGATTGCATTCTCCCATTCAAAGGCCATTAAGGTTTTTCTCTATTCTTGTCAGTGTTAAGTAGTGTCCTTTTCTGTCTGTGTTCCATTGATGTCCAGGATTACTTGCAGGATTAGTGTCCAATTGTTTTCTCCCTCCTGTTGCCTGAGGAGCACCACTGGAACATGAGCTCTTCAGTTATTACTAACAAATCTCTTGCCAACAGTCTTGACCTTGCTTGTGGTGTCTAAATCCAGATTCTTGATTATCCTCCTGCTGCCAGACTAATGGAGACACCGATCATTCATATCCCTTCTAACAACTTCCTCTTCTTGTCCTCAACCCAGGGTCAGTGGCCATGTTAGAATATTAAACAGTCCCAGCTTTTTTTCCATGAAGACTCCATTTTACAACTGACCTTTGGACCATAGAAAAGTAAGTGGTACCGGCCAGTCTCCTGACAAGGTTCTTGTTAAGAGACAACTGTGTGTGGGAATCTGGCAGTGTGGGTAAGTGTGACAAAAGCCCCTACCTTGGGGAAAGCTAGATCTTGGTAGGCATCATAAATTAAGGGCAGATAGTGGTGTTGCCTGAACCAGGAGTACTACCATTTGTACTCCTGTCTGTCCAGTCTGGACTCAGTAGTGGGAAAGGGAACCGGGTATAACGGCAAACAGCACATATTGGCTTCGGGCACTACTTAACTATCCTGAGGGAATAGTTATCCTGATACCCTTAGATACTGATATCCTGATACCCTTAGATATTCTCAGGGGTGGGGATGGCAACTTCTTATTACCTAATCGTAACATGATTACAGAAACCCAATTCCAGATGGGGAATCATCTGGACAACTTACTTGTTTTCACCTTAGCAAGTCCTGAGGCCAAGTCCATAGTCATGCTTGGTCACTTGTTTTCATGCACAAGGGGCTCGCTGTTCAAAATCCACCACAATCATGAGTAGTACATTGGTGGCCTTTATCCACAGTTCCACTTTGCATGGTTTCAGTTACCTGTGATCACAGTGCAGAAACAGACCATCCTCCTGATTGTCAAGTCCACGGTAGCTGTGCTACATTGCCTGTGTCCTTCACCTCTGTCACACAGGTAGTTTTATTTAGCTTTTCCATCGCAGGGTGAGTACAGTATAATGGGATTTTAAGAGACCACGTTCATTTAATAGGTTATAATTCTATTTTCTCATCTGCTATTGTGCATAGTTCATTGAAATTTTTCCTAAACATACTTAGGACAAAGTTCTACATAGGGTTTGGTACAATCTGGGGTTTCAGACAGCCCTTGCGGGGCTTGGAACCCAGGATGGAGGGACCTCAAGTTATAGAGCAGTTGATACAGAAACTTAAGGAACATGAACGTTGGAGGAAGAGTGGTTTTTCTGGGGAGAAGATCTATTCTAAAGAACTATGCTTTAGAGTGAAATACCATGGTTTTAAATCCAGCTGCCTCCTTATCAAGAGCTTTGAGTAGGAAAGGAACAGGATAAATGCCATTTGTACAGATGGATGGAAGCTGGAATAAGGCAGGAATCAACTGTAACAAGGATTTAAGCCCAAAAATGTAGGTATAAGCAGGAAGCAAGATGGAACATAGGTCCACAGCTTTTTCAGCCAAGGCCTTAACCCAGGCCCATGGGGAACAGCATTCAGATTATAGTCTTTCAGCTAATAAAAGGAATTAGAGAACAGCTAATAAAGTTCTATGCTTCCTGTGTTTCAATTCAATTAACTGGGTACAAATACATACCCAATAAACATTACATGGGTGCTGGAAAGCTTCCTAAAGCTTAAGTGCCTATCAGTGACAAAGACAGCAACAGATACCTCTGCCCTAAAGAATAGAACAATCCTGAATGTCTTGCCAAGAAGAAAACTTCTAAGATGTTACTTGCCAACAGTGGCTATGGCACAGGGAAGGCTTTTGCCTTGCAAACAAGGCGTGGAGGCCTGGAATTGGGGCCTATAACAAGCTTACCTGGTGATAAGAGGACAGGTTTGGAAAACTTGGATGTAATAAGTACCTGAGAGTCTGGAATAAGAAGCCCATGTCTTGGGAGGTAAAAGAACTTTAAAAGTACCTGAACGGACTCTGTGTGTAAGGGTGAAATCCTGAGCCGAGATTATAAGCATGCACTATCCTGGGATATAAGTGGTGATGTGACTGAGCTCCTTTATGGGGGCCACCTAAGGATTTGTGCAGAGTGTTCAGAGGGTAAATGTAGACCACTCACCCAGGATACCTTCTATCCCTAACCCTGGCTATAGAATGATCATCTAGCATATAGGCTAACAGGCAGGAAATAAAAGCATGGTGGGCCATGAAATGCTGAGTATTATGTCTGGGTTATGTATTCTTGAACTTTCAGTAATCTGGCATAGTTAGCTAGGAAACTATTTTGGTTACTTCAGTCCCAAAGTTTGGAGAGAGATTACAAGATACTCTAGAAGGCTATGTACTCTATTTCTTCCTTGGAGCCCAAGGACAACTTGAAGCTATCTACAGAAGGCCCCAAAGAGTGACTTATAAATCCTGAGTTGCACTAGACTATTCATCCTGGAAATTAGAAGGGACATGTTCAGTCTTGACCTATTATGGAATGCTTCCCCACTTCTGCTTTCAGAGTTCTTAGTAGTTACTAATACATATTCTATCAGCTCGGCCAGCGTAAGCCCTTTGGGTTTAAAGTTGATCAGGCTGTTCGTTTTCCCATCTTAAATTTTCCCTCCCTAGTGCCCATTAATAACGAATTCTACATATCCTGGTTCCTAAAATCATTGCTTCCTTGCTTCTACTCCCCTAACCCACTCCTACCCAGCTCCCTAATTCTGGAACCGAGTGTTCTCCCAACTTGTGAGGGCAGCTTCCAGGACCACCTGGGTTTCTGTGCTCCACTGAAAACCATTCACTCTCTGCACTTCCGTGTGGTGGTTTTGCCTCAAATAGGCCTTCCTGTTTCGAAGCAAGGCCTTTCCTTGACTCCCAAGTGTAGGTATTAACAGCTTTTCTTATCTGAGTAGGGATAAGAGCAGTCCATGTTCAGACCGACTGTTCTCCCATTTGAATATGGAGTAAACCTCCTTCTGACCTCAAGTCCTCTAATCATTTGCTTTACCAGCCAAAACCAATGGTGTAGCTTGTACCTTGCACTCAAACCCAATTGCCTCTGAAGTTCCTGCCTCGAGGGAGAAGCTACTAGAAGTTCCCATGGGCCACTTACCCTTCTACTAGGCAGGTGAGTTCAGATAAACCTTCAGGTTTACTTTCCAATCCATACTACCAATAATACTTTTCTAAGTTATTAAATAGGAAAAGCACTCAAAAGTAGACCTCAATAGCTGTCTGTGGAAGTGACAGAGCTTTTCTCTTTCACTCTTAAAAATCTCCTGTGCCTTTCCCTGAACTTCAGAGTTCTAGAAGCTAGAACTTTTAACCTCTAACAGGTGGTAATTCTTCTATAGCTGACTGCTTTAAAATCCTGACTTATTCACCTATCCTTCAACAATCAACAAAGTATAGACTAATACCTCCCATAGTAGATTGAATATTGCCTATACTTTCTGTGACTCTTGGTCACAATTAGGCTACTCTTGGTAGCCTAATGGGTTTCTTATGATTCTTTTTGCCTTCGATTAAAAAAAAAACTATCTGAGGACCTAATCATCCCAGAACAACCTGGGTTACTTCTTTCTTAACTGGAGTCTGAGCTATATAGTCAGCATGGTAGGAATAAACCAAAAACCCTGGTAAAGGAGGAAAAAACTGAAAGGTTAGACCTTCAGGTTCTGAAGACCATCCTGGAAAGAGGCTATACTTATACTCAAGGATCCCTTGCTGGTGAGCATGGGGGAGCAGATCATCTCATCCTGGCAATTGGCTGTTGGTTTCCCTATGCTGCCCCACTTTTAAATGGTATGATGGCTGTGCAGAGCCCTGCCCTTACACTTGAAGTCCCCTATCTTCTGGTCTTAGACACTTCCATCTTGCTGGTCTTGGGCCTTTCCCTAGGAGGTCTGGAACTGGTATCTTCTCTCCAGTCATCTTACCTTCTGCTGTGAAGGTGAATTACTCTGCAGAAAGAGCTGGAAAAAGTCAAGACTGTTTCAGCTAAACACCAAAGCAACTCACCTTGCCCCTCTGATCTTGTTCCTTTCTTGCCTTCCCAATCAGGACAAGCTGTGAGAAGTCCGTCTGCCTCTGGCACTATTCAAATTTTGTCAGTGAGAGATGGGGTATATTCTATTCTCGAACCAGGGTGTTTCTCTTCACTATCCTCAGCCTTCTTGCTGGTGATGCACCCTCTCCTTGAGACTCCCCACTTTTGTATACGCCCAAGGGAGTAGTAAGTCTTGGAATTACTTGATCATGGTCTTGCAGTATAATACCTTATCCAAAGAAGGAGCTGCAGACATGGTTGTGCACCAAACTGAACTGTAACTTCAATCTTCTGCTTGGAATGGAAGCTATTGTGATGTCCTCGAATCCTCTTTCAGTCATTTTTGGAGGTCATGGGCTTGGCCTTAGCTCTGCTCTCCAGCTTGGAGATCAATGAGGACCATGCTTCCCAGGATTTTGAACCTTGCAAATCTGCATTTTCTTGTTATAAGACTTGACTGTTTCCCAGTGAGAACTGCCAGAACATACGCACTCTGGATACTTGCGTGGGTCTGAGTTATATAGAACTCTCTTATTTAAATGGTACTATTTGCTTGATTCTAAGGCCTAGTTAAGTACTACAATAAGCTAGCCAGAGTTCAAGAATCCATGGTAAATCACGTACAGAGAAATTTGAGAACTTGATGCTGTGCTTCAGTCTCTTTCATACTCAAACTACACCTCTTAAGATTTTTATGAACAAGAAAATAGGGATCCCATTTGTAAAGGAAAATACAGGAAGGAGCTTGAAAGTAAGCTGAACTATAGCTAAGCACCCCTCAGGTAGTTCTGTTTCAAACTGTTACATAATTCTAAACCTAGGTGTGAGTTTATTTTACCTGAGAAGGAATATTAGAATATTAGAATATTGTGCTCTAACTTCATGATCATGCAAGTAAAAGGACATTGACATATTCTAGTGCCTTTCAAAACAATTCCTTTATCAGTTTGTGTTAATCTTATATACAGAACACAAACCGATTCTTGCTATGTCGCCTCTCAGGATCTTTTAAGTGGTCTTTTACCCAGTAAATCCTTAATCCAAACTTGTTCCCAATAATACTTTATCACTGACCACTGCACTAACACAAAGTATGGGGACTTAAAGGATGCTTTAATGTCCTCCCAATTTTATAGAAAAATAAAACTAAGGCTTAAAGGTTACCACTTTCCCTTGAACACGATGCAGTATCTGTACCGTAGGATTCATTACCAAGGCCTGGCATTGTATTAGTTCAGGACCTAGAAGAAATCAAATAGCATACTCAATACAGTGAGGGATCCCTATGAAGTGCCAAACTTACAAAGATGTCAATAACCCAAAGCTAATAACAACCAAAGACTTAACTACCAACGATATACCATTGAAGGCTCAAAAGGAGGGAAGAGCATACAGAACCCTGGAGGTAGAAGTTAGCTGCCTTGTGAGAAAGGGATCTCACTAGAATATGCCAAGAGAATTGTCCTGATACTCCCCTCTTCCCACTTCTTGCTGAGACTATCCCTTGATCCAAACCACACAGCCTAGCAGTCCTGCATGAAAAATGTTACGGGTTGGCCTTCTGATGGGGAAAAAAGCAGGATACAGAGGGACAAACAATACATCCAGCATATGTACACAAATTTCTGACAGTCTTCCCAAATAAACGTTTTTCAAGCATAAGTTTAGACTCCTAAAGGTGGTCACATAGAATGGACTACAACTCCTAAAAAGCTCTTACCCATTCTTGAACCCTGCCTTTCCAACTTTAATGACTATACTATATCTAAAACTTGTCCTATCCTGGGACTACTTTGGAAGAATACTGAGTTGCCTCATATTTTTCTATGTGCTGCTTTAATCTTGATAGTTAACCCAAAGTTTCATATCCAGCAAAAGAGGGGAGACCTGGCACCCTCTTGGGTATTATAAAGATTCTCCTATAGCTTCTACTCACTATTGCCAAGGTTGCCCTCTTTGTATTTGGCACCTTCATCTATGACTCGACTTGTCAGGATGTCTTCGTGTTTGCCAGAGCCTACACTTAAAAGTGTTTGTATGATAAGTCTTCACCATGTGAGCTGAGCTACACATTGGCATGTGGTAGGCCATAGATTGCATCAGCACTGCAACATCGGCATGAGTTTGTCGGTACCCCTTACTGGTACCAAACCCAGGCCTAATGGGTTTGCTGCACAACAGGCCAATACATCAAGAGCCAA
>JAPYYJ010002380.1:0-12911 GCA_028533885.1 Nasua narica | reverse complement strand
TCTGTCTGTAGTGTCATTTGCAAATATCTTCTCCCATTCTGTGGGTTGCCTGTTTGTTTTGTGGACTGTTTCCTTTGCTGTGCAGAAGGTTTTTATCTTGATGAAGTCCCAAAAGTTCATTTTTGCTTGTGTTTCCTTTGCCTTTGGAGACATGTCCTGAAAGAAGTTGCTGTGGCTAATGTCATAGAGGTTACTGCCTATGTTCTCCTCCAGGGTTTTGATAGATTCCTGCCTCACGTTGAGGTCTTTTATCCATTTCAAGTTTATCTTCGTGTATGGTGTAAGAGAATGTCAAGTTTCATTCTTCTACATATAGCTGTCCAATTTTTCCAGCACCATTTATTGAAGAGACTGTCTTTTTTCCACTGGATATTTTTGCCTGTTTTGTCAAAGATGATTTGACCATAGAGTTAAAGGCAGATACTAAGGGACATCTGGGAGATTCGTCAGCCGCTCCCTCTCTAGGCACTGAGATGCCTCAGGTGCTACTCTGGACATTAGCTGTGAACAATGCCCTCAAGGCAGGGATGAAGCCCAAGAAATAAGTGAACAAGAGAGTGTCAGCTGAGCCCTTGAGAAAACATGTCCTGGGGTGGCGGATGGGTTGGTGGCAACAAGGCTATTTCGGGGTCAAGGAGGGAGAGGAAACTGGAGAAGTGGGGAGGGACCAGATCCTGCCGGCCTCTCAGGGACCACGGGAAACAGTGTGGATTTTGTGCTTGGTCAGTGGGAGGCATTGAGGAGCTTTGGACAAGAAGGGAGGAAGCCGGGAAGGAATGATACTTTGTCCGAATGGAGAGGAATGAACACTTCGTACGGTGAGAAGATCATTCTGAGTCACAGAGAGGAAATGGGAAATCGGGAGACCAGTGGGGAGGTGTGCAAGAGAACACCATGGATGGGACGGCTGATAAGCAGGGGAAGTATATTCTCACATTCTGGAGGCTGCCCCCCAAATTGAAAATGACGAATTGGTTTCTTTCCCTCCGGAGTAAATCTGGAAGGGTCTATGGGGCTCTCAGGAGGGTGGAGGGAGCAAGTCGATCACAGGTACATGACTCCGGGAGGGGGGGGGGAGCGGGTGGGTGGTCTCACAGTACTGATCCCTCACTGACCCCTCACCTACAGGTCCCGGGTCCACTGAACCTGCTCGGAATACATTGAGTTTCACAAATAAACAAGGGTAGATGTGCACAATTTGACTCCCCAAGTAAGTCATATCCAACACCTTTCAGCAAGGAGGTTTCTGACTATTTTATTCCATACAAGGAAGAAAAAACCCCAAACACTCCTTCTTCTCAGTAGGGTCATGAAAGTAGACTGAATGTCTACCCAGTAGCATTTCCCTCATTAAAATGAGCAGTCTGGAGCCATTATCATCACAGCAATGTATTAATACAACCCCATTAAATAAACTGGGTGTTCTTTGTAAATGGTTGATGAAGCTCATTTCAGATTGCGAATATCATATTTATTGCTGTTTTATGTATAATACTCAAATTGAGGGCTAATTCTTCCTGCAGCAATTCATAGTGAGAACCATTAAAAAGGGTTTTCTTTTCTCTTTTCCTGTAAAATAGGTGAAATGTGACCTAATTTTTAATGAGCATTACAAATAAAATAATTATCTACTTAATAAATACTGAAAACGTCATGGGTACCTAACACAATTTGCTGTGTTTGACATTGTATTCAGTGTTGTTGAGATTAAAACCCTAATATCCCTTCCATATGTGTCGTGTCTAGGACTCTTAGCACCGATCTCGCTTTCAGCTTAAATAGCAGGGCTGGTGGGTGCGCAGGAGGTCTACCGAATGACCCAGAGTGGCTGTTCTTACCAATTGACAGGTCCAGAGACACCCCCAGGGGAGGGAATAGGAATATGCCAGCAAGGTCCTGGAGAATCAGGACAGGAGCCTGGGAACCAAGAGGTGGCCAAACTGGAGAGGTTGAGCAGAGAGGAGAAAGGAAGAGTCAGCGAGGCCTTGAGAGACAAGACAGAGACAAGTGGGAAGAGCAATTCCTCAAAAATGTCACCCTAGAACTGTCAACCGATCTAGCAATCCCAGTTCAGGGCCGATGCCCCATGGCTCTGAAAGCCGGGACTTGACCAGATACTGGGACAACCCTGTTCGCAGTACGATTCACAGGAGCTGAAATATGGACGCGACACACTTGTCTCCTGATGGATGAATGGGTAAGCAAAATGTGGTCTAATCACACAAGGAAACATTACTCATTTTGGTAGGAAGGAGGGGGAAAGGGCATAGGAGACCCCACTGGGAGAGGGAAGGAAGGGAGGAGAAGGTGGTGGGGTGAGCGAGGAGGCAGGGGAAAGTGAGGCAGCCCCTGTGTCTTCGTTCTCTCGGGGTCCTCGAGACCACCGACAGGTCCCATCTTCCCGAACCAGTTGCTGTAAAGATAAGTGAAACTTGCAAGGAATACATACCCCCCAAAATAGGTGGGTTTTTTGAACATTTAGTTTATCATTGGCTTTTTAATATTGACTTAAAGTTTTTTTGTTTGTTTGTTTTTTAACACAGGATAGATTTGACGAGAGAGAGAAACTTAAAAAGAGACCAATGCAAATTATGTCAGAGCTACTACCACTGAACACTCAGGCGTGAATATAACTTAGGACACAGGAGATTACCGAATATTGAGTAAGCTACCGAATATAAACTGATGTAAGCAGAATAAAGACACTCTGTGACTTCGGCTCGGAGATTGACCTATGTACTAGCTCAGTTTTCAGCTCCTTGGAAATGCCCACCACCAGGACCCACCTCTCCAGCAGAGACCATTCTGGAAGGTGCTTCCCACAGCTGCAGACCCAGTGCAGACAGCGGTGGCTGCCACTGGGATTTTACTTCCTCCGACCAGTGGCTTCGGGGACGGTGCAGTGAATGAGGACGGAAAGGGAAGCAGATAGGATGCTATGTAGAGAATATTTCTTGAAAGCTGACTATTTTTACAAATATGCTTTGACCAGTTGTTTCGGTTCTCGTGGAAGCATCAGGAACGGTTAAATTTCTGTAGGTGACCCTGAACCAGAGCCCTCTTGCCGGGGGACATCAGCTATGATTACATTCCGGACGACCATGGATAAGCATGTTTGCCATTGAGATCGTGCGAATGGGATGTAAACGTGCAACTTGCAGCCTTTATCTCAAATAGCCTTCCACGTCAAAGCTGTGAAAGCAAACTACTTTCCATAAAGATGTGTTAAAGCTCAGAGCCACAGACCAATAGGAAGCACAAAATTTATCAGAAGAAAGGAACTCCCTGTTGTATGAAGCTGAGGTGGAGAAAACCGGGGGCTACCGATCCTCAGAGGGACCGTTGCCAATGTGGAGATGCCATCAGGACAGTGACACCCGTTAGAACCTGTTGTGGGGACACACGTGCTCTCTATCCATCCCGGCAATCCGGAGACCAGCAGACACATAGGACTAGTGAGCATCTGAAATTCCACTTATGGGACCAAGGGACTGAAGTTTTATTTTTATGTCGACTTATGTAAAATTTTAATGACTGTAAGTGGCTTGTGCAAACCCTACTGGACAGTGCAGGGTCATGGTCACAATAGCATTAAGATGGGAGAAGAACTCCACTGAGCTGGATATGCATCCATTCACCGGTTCAATGAAGCCCGTTCCCTGCACCTGCCGGCCCCTGTGTTAGGTCCTGGAACGCAGAGATAAAAGGCAGGAAAAGTACTGGCCTTGGACGTGTCAAGTCTAGAGGGGGAAGACCATCAAACACAATACATTGCACCCAGATGAAATGTACAGAAGAGATTAAAGGTCTGCACAGGTGTCTGGAGGTAAAGAAGAGGTGAGGGGCGGTGGGGGCTTTGCAGAGAAAGTGCTGGTGTCTGAGTCCTGAGGAGTGGGCAGGGGTTGGCAAATGAGGGAGGTGAGACAGAGCATTCCAGACGCAGGAAACGCATGAGGGCAAGGGGCAGGATAGAGCATCCTGGGGATTCTAAGGGCCATACAAACCTTGACATGAACTACCTTCAAGTGATCGGCCAGGGAGCTTGGACTTCGGCACCTGTGCCCCATCATTCTGGTGCCCGCGGCTGCTGCTCCCCCAGCCGATGCGGACCCTCAGGCCCCACAGGCGTTTCTGCTCTCACCGCCCCAGTTGCCAGCTTACCAAAAGGCAGATCTTATCGACAAGCCTGCCTACCTCAAGGGTTCTGGTAAAACGGTAAGATCGTCGAATATCAGGGAAACCAACCAAAGATGACCATGAAAAGAAGGTTGTAAGTTAAATGTCAGCAAAACACTTATAAAAGCCTGGGGGGAGAACCAAGGAAACTCGAAGAATTATGCACTCTAATCACCTTGCGTTCCATTGGAGAGAATCAAGTCTAGAGGTGATACATTCTGTGAGCAGTTTACGTAAGAAGCGTGGCACACAGCTTCAGCCAGCAGCTCTAAGCACGAAGACAATTTCTTGGCCCTACATCAGAATTTCAGTAAATAAGGAGAAATTTCTATCTTTCATGTAATAGTGAAATCCTGAAGACATAGATCAGTTTTCTGGCTCCTGGCTTACTAACTTTTCAGTTAATTAATCACTGTGCTGGCCTGCATTTTATTGACTCTCCAGCATGATAGGGGTCCAAGCTGGAGGGGACAGGAATGGAGAGACACTGGGAGTCTTCACACGGGCCTTACATGCTCTGCGGAGACCGGAGATTGTAGATCCTTGCGGAAGGAGATGACAGAGAACAGGGTCTCTAAGCAATGACTGCATTGTTTTGCAAGGAGATGAAATCACGGCTAAGTGAACTAAACACACAGTTTAAGAACATTGCAGAAAAGTGAGCCTCGAATGATATCCCGGTAAGGGCAGCAAAGAGTAGAATGATTTTGCTATTCAGAAATGCAGACCAGATGAAGGCATGTTCTAGAAGGATGTGTAGAAGGATGGACTTCATGGCCTTTCACGGGAACAAGAATTCTGTCTTTCAATTCCAGGGGGTCTAGGGATGATATGCTTCCCACTCGTAATTGTAGCAGAGCCCCTGGCTAACTGTCAGAAGCCAGGATGATCAGGGCTGACAACAGGCCATCACGGGACCCAGGGAAATGGGAGGGAATGGAAGGGACAGTCTGCTAACAGGCTAATTGTGGAGTCCGGATTATAAAGGATTGCAGGAGCCCTTACGGACCATCAACATGTCTCCTGCATATTGTAGGCTGTCACATGATGGGGGTATGGGAAGGGGACACCTAAGCACAATAGTGCACATTTGCTCCTTATATATCTTTATATAGCATAGACCCTGGTGGGAGAATAGCCCTCCCAGGACAGCGGGGCTCTCCCCGGACGGGAGGCTCCCCCAGGACACCCAGTGCTGGGCGGACGTGAAGGAGCGGAGTCCGGTGTGGGAACAGGAGGCTGTGCGGGGGGGCCTGGAGGGGTGACTGTCTCCGACCGCTTTCAAGGGAAGTGACCCTCAGAACTGACGAAAGTAACCAGATGTTCAGAAGCTCGATTTCCAGTTGCCTGGCCAGTGAGTTGTAAGTGATGACGGCTTCCGTCCTTCACTCGAGTGCCACCGTGTCCCACAGTCCAGGCTGCTGAGATGGGCAATGTCTCGGGCACTCCCGCCCTGACACCAGCTTCGCAGAAGAAAACTCTCGGCACGCCGATGGCCCCGCCTGGAGGCCAAGATAGTGACTTGAGTCTGAACTCAAATCCAAAACGTGCTCATCCAGAAAACCCGCTCACTGTCTCTGTCCCGTAGCTGGTGCTGGACAATTAAATCATCAAAGATAGAATTTCTTGTTAATATGCTGAGCACATTCAAAGTAAGCCTAGTGCCTTTGGGTCAGAAGTTAATCACAGTTAATCTATTTTTATGCAAATACTGGCATTGCTAAATGTTCAAACATCTCTGTGCAATATTTACATAAACAGCAAAAAAAAATAAATCTATCCAGCATCTCTAAATGTGATGTGGATTTCTTCCAATAAATATTTTATATCGGAAAAAAGCATATATATTATGACAGAGGATAAAATACAGTAGTAAACTACAGCCGTATGTGAAGTATACAAAGGGGGATTGGTTGTAGAATCAGTGTGTAGGTCAGAATGCCCTTTCTGCATATTTCTACACAATAAAGATACATGAGATGTTAATTAGGCACGGTTTTAAGGGATGAGTGCGTGCATTCAGAGCTCTTGTATATTACCTCCTATAGTAATCATGATAATTTGCAGAGCTATAATTTAGCATTTAGGGAAATGATTTATTATATGATAAAATAAGAAAAAAGATGGCTCTCATTCCTATCAAGTCTCTTACTGGATATCGGCGATGGGGTCGATCCCAGTTCTTCCATTTATTACGTGGCTGTGAGAGACAAACCACCTTTCCTAAGGTGCAGCCGAGTGAGGATAAACACATCTCCCTGGAGGGTTTCGTGAGGACGAGAAGTAACAAGCCACATAACCTTGGCTAAAAGGCATATAGTAAGTGGTGCTTTTTATCGCAACTCCATTATTGGCATTGTTATTATTTTTTTAAAGGATTATTTATTTGAGAAAGAGAGAGCGAGAGGGAGCTGGAGAGAGCATGAGCAGGGGAGAGGCAGGTGGAGAGGGAGAGGCAGCTTCCCCACTGAGCAAGGAGGCTGACTCAGGACTCGATCTCAGGACCCTGGGATCATGACCTCAGCCGAAGGCAGACGCTTAACCGGCTGGGCCACCCAGGCGTGCCACGTTATTATTATACTGAATCAAATAATCGTGTCTAAGATAAAAAGCACCTATTAGAAAGCACAACACACCCATTAAAGGTAACAACGAAGGCCAAATCTGAGTCTTCCCTTTCAAACATTTGATGTCAGAGCACGAATGAGGTTTTGATTTTCATAAGGGGCTGGAATACCCAATAATTCATGTGAAGGACAAGAATTTTTTTTTTTTTTTACATTTTCTTATTCTATAAACTTTGGAATGATCAGTTGGCTCTTGGGTTACTCATGCATGAAGCAATGAGTTTTCCAATCACGCAACCATTAGTGAACCGTGTTCTGGAAAGGCCAAGGGTTATCGCTGTGAAGAGAGCATGAGCGACACGTGAGCTCGCCCCAAATGGTGTGTGGCTGTGAGACAGGCTTTCGCTGTCACCACGGATGGAGCCACGCAAACATGCTGGGTCTCCGTGCTCGAGAAACTTACAGCCGTCTGTCCGTAAAAGGAGACCAAAGTGTGCAAGAAAGAGCCCATCTTTGCAGTCCCTCCCTGAGCTATGGTCACTAGACCAGGTTAGTAAGCCTGGCCGTAGGGATCAGGACCGCTTGGTGGCAGGGGCCGGTCGTGAGCAGCAGCAGAGAGTGATGGCCGCCGACGGTGGGCAGTCAGCCCCAGGCCAGAGACGCGGGGCAACCCGGGAAGGAGAGGAGGGAGAGGGGAGCGGAAACAACCGACGTGGACGAGGGCTCAGGAAGCCCACCGTGCTGGCCACAAAATCCCGTTTATCATCAGGCAGGGAAGGACCCTAGGGAATAAAAGAAATGTGCATCCACAGTAAAACATTGGTGGAGTCTACAGAAGCCCTCATCTGGGACCCAAGAGATGATCTGGACACGGGAGAAACTTGCAAATGTAGATGAAGATGGCTTTCGCACTATAAAACATACCTCACGGCCGTTTGCTGGCATAACGTTCTGATAAATTACTTTACAGTAGAGCTGCTGGAGGTGTTGGCCAAGTTGATATTTTCGGTTCCCGGATGACTATTTGGTGTGGCGGCTGGTCTGCACTGGGGATATCTGACAGGGTCCCCAGCCTCCACCTACCAGCGTCGCGACCCCATCGAAAGACGACAGCAAAATGTCTCCAGACGTGGCCAGACGCCCCTGATTGCGTGGAAAGGGGGAGAGGGTACGAAATAACCCCAGCTGAGAACCGCGCTTCACAAAGACAACATTCCATCCTTGGTGGGGGGGCGGTCGCGAGGCAGCCCGGGGAGCTTGGCAGAACTCCTGAGGACCCTGGGATTAACTCTCTCTCCGTGAGAAATCACTCTCGCAGGCGTTATGGAAACAGGTGAAGGCAGCTTCCTCTAGCCCAACGGGGGTAACACGCACTCCGAAAGCCATTTGTTTCTTCGCTACTTTCCTCAAACTCTACATCACTCCTCGAAGCGTACGGCACGGTGATCATTAACGTGTGTGGCTTTACTAGTGTGGGTTCCGCGTAAACAAGACCATGTCTTATTCCTATTTCCATCCGTGCAGCCCAGCAGAGAGCCTGGCAAAGTCTATTTTCTCAGTAAATATTAATGGCTTGATCAACTCAAATAACAAATGAGTGAAGCAAGTGGACGTACAGCGGTGTGTCTTCTCTTCCCAATGGGAGAGCATTCACACAAGGGACAAGGGCACAGCCAGACCCCTATCACGGGGCGCCCGGGTGGCTCCATCGGTTAAGCATCCGGCTCTTGCTTTCGGCTGAGGTTGGGACCTCAGGGTCCTGAGATTGAGCCCCACACTGGGCTCTGTGCCCAGCGGGGAGTCTGCTGGAGTTCTCTCTGCCTTCTCCCTCTGCCCTCGCTCCGTACGCCCCCTCGCTCTGTCTCTCAAATAAATAAATAAGTCCTAAAGCAGAGAACTCGATCTCACAGTGACTTCAGCCCAAAGCAACAAGTTCAGGACAACGAAACCATGCGGGTGCCCGAGCCGAGCGGCAGAAAGGCTTCTGCCCAAAACACACATAGATGCATCACTTCCCGAGCCGTGGGCTGCAGGCCAGGGGGCCCCGCGGGGGCCCACACTCCATGTCAGTGCGTGCTGATTTGCACGGGTCCCATGCTCTCGGTGGCCAGGGCCGCTCGTCTCTGTGCTTTTGGGACGAACAGCATGCTGCCCTTTAAAGAATGAAATCTCATGCTTTAAAGATTTTATTATTTGACAGAGAGAGAGAGATCGCAAGCAGGCAGAGAGGCAGGCAGAGAGAGGGGGAAGCAGGCTCCCCGCTGAGCAGAGAGCCCGATGCAGGGCTGGATCCCTGCAGGACCCTGAGATCATGATCTGAGCCAAAAGCAGAGGCTCTAACCTCCTGAGCCCCCCAGGCGCCCCAGTAGACATCATTCTGATGGATTCTGCCTCCCTGTGCAGCTGGATCGCACCTGAGCCCAGAGGCCGCCAGCCCCTTGAAAAATGAACGGGGCATTCCCGGGGATTGTGGTAGATTTTGCAATCAATCTCATGTGCAAGCCACGGACGCTGCGTTCCCCAAAGAGCGCCATCGGCCGCCCCGGCACGCGGTCCTTCCCCGGAAGCCATTGCACGTGCTGGCTGTCGGACACGGCAAGAAGAGCTTCTGCAGGGCTCTGGGAAAGTCAGCCAACGTGGGCGCGACCAAACTCGTGAGAATCGCCCACCCAGCAAGCACAAGCAAGCGGCAACCTGGTGCTCCGTCCGGGTCGCTCCTCCGAGGAGGGTGGCGGGTGACCACTCCGCCTCGACTCACAGGCCTGGCACCTCGTGGCGGGAACAAATGCGGGTCTGCCCGCAAGTTCTGCAGCGAATGTCAGCGGGGTTATTTTAAAACGCACTTTAATTCGGCTGACATTTATGGATTTTATTTTATTTTTACACAGCACAAACATGAAAAGGCAGTGATGTCACCCCCTTGCCTGAAATTCCTTAGTGGTTTTCTTCATAACGCAATCGGCAGTCTGCACCTCCTATGGGCCTTTCTGCACCCCGGCTCCCAAGTCCGCGGCCACTAAGTCCCTGGCTCTGGAACCCAACGGAACTGTCCCACGGGCCACCCCCCGCCTTAGCACACTCTCTCATGTCACCTTGCCTTTGCTTCTGGGACCTTCTGCCTACAACACCCCTTCCTGATGGTCTCGATGAGTGATGCCTATTATTACCTCCAGTTTAGTCCAAACTCCCTTCCCGATGCCTCTAACTCTCCCCTCGGCCCCGCCCCATTGCCCTGGGCTGACCTTCACTGCAGCTGGTAGCTGAGTACCTGACTCTGATTGCGTCTGTTCCCAGCTTTTAGGAAGCCCTTGGAGGGCCGGAAGCATGCACTTCGGAACGGGTACGTCTGGTGCTGGGCTCTGGACATGACAAATGAAAAACCCTCCGATAGGTGAGGAAGAAATAAATACAGACCGTATCCCCTCTAACATAGATAATATAGGGCCACCTGGGTGGCTCAGCGGGTTAAGCCTCTGCCTTCAGCTCAGGTCGTGATCCCAGGGTCCTGGGATCGAGCCCCGCGTGGCGGGGCAGGGGGGAGGTCTTTGCTCAGTGGGGAGTCTGCTTCTCCCTCTGCCTGCTGCTCCCCATGCTTGTGTCCTCTCTCTCTCTCTTTATCTTCCTGACAAATAAATTAATACGATCTTAAAAAACCCCAAAAACCTTAAAGGCACCCTGCTTAACCAGAGCAGTTTTAGCTTGAGGGATTGACAGCAGAGGCATTGATGACCCGCTCCGCAGTCCACACTTCTCGATTCGTCTCTCAGTCACATGGAACATGTGGCCATCCATCCAGGTTCACAGAGAAGAGGAAGAGGAAGAGGAAGAGAAGGAGGAAAGAGGTGGGGGGATAAACAGAAAATAAGACGAGGGAGTGGAAGAAAACAGGTGGAAGAACCTAGAGAGAGCAGGTTCCAGACAGAAAGAATTTTAAATTGTTCTACCTGAGGGCTAAAAAGTCATCAGAGAAGCTTATCTTGGGTGAGTCCTCACTCTGTCCTCAGAATTGTGCCAAATTGGCATAAGACTTTTCAATTCCGATCATATTTGCAATGAGGCGGCTCCGTTGTCAAATGAATTCCGATTATGATTGCAAATGCGAGAGAAATGGCTAGACAGGAGCAGAGTGTAATTTCATTGTGCCTGAGACATATTAAGGAGAGTACCTTGCAAGATACTGTGAAAGAGAAAACCACGCATAATAACCCAGCACATGCAGAGTGTTCATTCCAGCGGCGGAGGAATAGATGTGCTAAATTATAATTGTTTTTATATTTACAATTCCTCCAATAAATTAAGGTTTCGTACACTAATTGGATTGTATATTACAGTACCTACACGTGGTCCTTTCCCTCACTCCGCAGACGGCCGATGGGACGGAGCATGTGACTTTGCTATTAGGAGCCCCAGCATTTTAAGGAGACAAGTGTAATGGTGTGCATTGTTTTTTGGCTGTCCCCTGGCGTGTTTGTGACTCTAGTCTACTTATATACCCCTCGGCTTCAACCTTGCTTTTACTCTGAAAACTGCTCATGTGTTTTTCCCCATAAATCTATATCACACATCATTTCAAAATTTTAGGAGAAATTGTATTGTATAGACAGAGTCGTGTTGCTATAAACCATTGAAAGGTGCTTCCCATTAAACGATAAAGTTTGTTTTCTTCTCGTTAGGACGGATCCAGTCATCCCTCTAAAGTCTTTGTACTGGAGACACATTTTCCAAATTAACGAACGTCTATTGAATGACTGAATGACCGACAGAACAGAATAGAATGAATAGATGGTGTGGACGGACAGGTGGGTTATCTGACCGTCTCTTGCGAGGCGTTGGGGTCATTAAAGCCTGAGAGGAGAAAGGTGGTGTGACATGATGGATGGGGCTGCACCCCGGGTGGTTTCAAAGTCTACTGCAAACTCTAATCCTCCTGGGGGAAAATTCATCCTCCCGTAGATGGAGTTCATTGCCAGCATCTTCCCAGACGTATGAAACTCACACAAGGGCAAAGAAGCCCGAAGGTAAAAAGCCCCCATTGGTCTCCATCAGCCCTCACCTCCCCCAGCAACCCCCAGATGGTTGAGAGTCTTTTAAATTTGTAGGATTAGCGACTGAGGGCGAATCATGAGTCCCAAGGCATTCAGTTTCATCCTTGACCAAATCGACCCACTCTGTCATATTTTTCACCAGCACCAAACAATCCAGCAATGCTAACAGCCTCATGTGTTTCTGTCTGACCCCAGCTGAAGCCCACATGGTCACCCCTTTTTTGCACACCAGTGGAAACCCACCAGACAGATAGATACCCAGTAGCCTAATGGACATGGTTTGCCTTCCCGACAGCCTTTCCTCGTTTCTCCGTGCTGGGATGAGCCATTCCATTTGGAAAATAAACAAATAATTAGCGATGTATACCAACAGATTTTTAAAAACAATGTGGTGAAAATACGACTCTTTCAAATAATGTTCTACCTTAAGCATCTGCTTTTGTAAAGGTAAATACATTGTAATCAAAAATCTTTTTCTCGACAGTTTCAACTCAAACGCGCCTAAATCATGATCTCCACCAATATTTGATATTGTGTAGAGTGTCTTTTTAACAAGTTAATAAATAAATATTTAAAAGTTACCAAAGTATAAATAATAGTACATATAAATGAATGCATATTTATTTATATTTTATATTGTATTTATTTTCTTTTTTAAAGATTTTATTTATTTATTTATTTATTTATTTATTTATTTGAAAGATAGCAAGCATGGGGAGGGAAAGAAGGAGAAGCCAACTCCCCGCTGAGCAGGGAGCCTGACGCAGGGCTCGATCCCAGGACCTTGAAATCATGACATGAGCCGAAGACAGAGACTTAAGTGCCTGAGCCACCCAAGCATCCCTATTATATTTATTTTCTTTTTTATGTATATTTTTCTATTGTAAAATATCTCATCTGTTAATCACGACTAAAATTCATTCGTTGGGGCGCCTGGGTGGCTCAGTTGGTTAAGCGACTGCCTTCGGCTCAGGTCATGATCCCGGAGTCCCGGGATCGAGTCCCACATCAGGCTCCCAGCTCCATGGGGAGGCTGCTTCTCACTCTGACCTTCTCCCTTCTCATGCTCTCTCTCACTCTCTCTCTTTCCTAATAAATAAATAAAATCTTTAAAAAAAAAATA
>JAPYYJ010002379.1:0-12911 GCA_028533885.1 Nasua narica | reverse complement strand
TGTTAGTGCTGTGACAGGGGCTCAGGGTAAGAGGAGAAGGGGATCGCGGGAGCAGGGAGGAGAGCGGGAGGGCTGGCGGGGAAGCCGTGGGCAGCCGTGCACACGGTGCTCCCCCCCCCCCCCCCGTGGCGGGTGGGAGCGCGGTGCAAAAAGCACCACCTTGGGGGCGCTGTGTCTGGGCAAATCATTTCACTTCCTTCAAACTTCATGTACTCAGCAGCAGAATGGAGGCGAGAATGGCCACCTCACAGGGGTGTGGCAAGGGGGAAGAGATGGGGCACGCATGCACCTTGCTGTCCCCTGTCCTGGGTGCACGGTGGCCATGCGGGTAGGCTGGCTTTCCTCAGAGGCCGCGTGAGAGCAATTTCACCCCGCCTCCATCCTCCAGAGCCCCAATCCCCTCCCCACCCCACTACTCAAGACCCATCTCTTAGCTTCAAGGAAGAGAAAAGTGGCCCGAGACCAGTCTTCCAGCCCTGAAGAAGCTGTCCTCTCTGCGATCGGCACTGCTGCAGGGAAGGACAGCTCGGGCTTGCTTCAGCTACGAGCTGTGTGACCTCAGACCACTCACACAACCTCTCTGATCCTCTCCGATAGTATCAGGCACTGGACCCATCCGTTCGTCTTGCTCCTCACCCACCTGTGTACGACAGAAGACTGCGGGACTTGCTGCTTTTCCAGTTCACACCAAGGCCTGGCCTCCTTGAAGCTCAGCTGAAACCCTTGTTTCTACCCCGTCCCTGATCAATATCCTGTTGCCATGTGTGTGTGTGTGTGTGTGTGTGTGTGTGTGTGGTCCAAAAACCCCCATGATTCACCCAGAAACTACGTTCGATGATAGACAAAGTAAACTGTTAGGACTTGTTCTAATTGCTTAACAAAGCTTGTAGGACACTTGAAACCCATCTGGATGAAAGCAGCATTATTAATGTAGAACATTATTGTTACAGCAACACACACCGTGATGCCAAAATTCCCGAGTCCCACCCCTCGGAAAAGAGTATTGAGCGATGCCCTTGGTATCCGGCCGCCGCGCAAACAAACATCCTCCCCGGATGGCGGGACACCTGCCTGAGCGCCGCGGGAGCCAGGGGAATGGGAAGCGGCTCTCCGAAGGGACATATCCCCGAGGTTCTGTTCCGTGAGAGCCCAGGCAGGCTCGCAGAGATGTCAGCCACGTGCCTCAGTGATTAGGGCTGCGGTTTGGGCAGCCTTTCAAAGACGCCCCCAGGAGACGCTCCCGGCCCTTCTCAGCCCTCGGCAGGATGCTCTGTGTTTTTATTGCGGGGCGATCCAGAGTTTCTGGGACAGCGAGTGATATCCTCTAAGCCCCGCACGCACACTCATTCCCCTCTTGGGTCCTCAATGTTGCAGTAATGGTTTGCCTTTTCTTCTCCCCTTGCAGGAGAGCTTCGCAGGTTTGGCCGTGAGCGGGTCCCACTGACGGGATTCGAGGCCATTCCAGCGGGAGGAGAGCCAGGGAGATTGCGCTCGTGGCCTTGAAGTGTCCCGCAGGTCTGCTCCTGGAATTTCACCCCTCGCTGTCCGCGCTCGTCTCCCTGCCCAGCGTGAACGTCCCTGGGGCCAAAAACTCAAGGGCACAGGAACAGGATGGAGGGGGGCTACAACAGAAGTACACGATGCGCACTGAGGAAGCCTCCGGATTTTCCTCACTGTGAACTCAGGCAGAGGCTCGTGTGAACCTTTGCTCGGTGAGAGCCAGCAGGTCGTCCTCGGGGAGCCAAATCAGACCCCGCCACAGCTTCCGTGTGCCTGTTCTCTACCTGCCTTTGCAACCACCTCTCTTTTAATGAATGTGTGTGCGCGCTTCTGTGCACAGAAGATCACCACCACATACGGGGGCTTCCCTGCATGCAGCTGAGTCCCCGGGGGTCTCCCGGCCCTGCCTGCTCTCATCACGGGGTGGGTGGGACTGGGGGGGAGGTGCTTCTCCTGTGCACAGTTCCTTGAGCAGTTCTGTCCCTGGAGCCATCCAATCTGAGACTGGAAGGGTTCATTCGTTAGGTAGACACTAGCGTGTCTCAACTCAGCTTTATGGATGTTCTGGGCTGGAGCACTCTTTATGGGAGGAGGGCCGGGCTGTGCTCTGTAGGGTGTGTCGCTGCCGCGTGACCTCTACCCACCAGCTTCCAACAGCACTTCCTCCCAGCACTTCCGACCGACCGACCGACCCACCGACCGACCACGTCTGCAGACATTGCTAATGTCCCTCGGGAGACAAAGTCACCCAGCTGAAAATCACTGGGGCAGAATATTGATTGCAATCCTTCTGCCTGCAAGGTCTTAACTTTAATGATTCCATGAATTTCCTACCTTTTCCTGGATCATCTGCCCCAGGAAACTCCTGGAGCATAAGTTTGTGAAACTACTAAGAGCATAAGACCAATTTAACCCGGACAGCAACAACAAGAATAAACAAACTTGGTATTTTGAACGTCCTAGATGAGTAGTGCACCACCTCCATGATGGTGAAGATGGAGGTATAAACACACCCGGTTTGCACGCAATGCAGGAGCAGGGGGCTGGTGAGCTGGGCTGTGGGGAAGCCACAGAAACAGGGCTCCTTTGGGATTTCCTTTGGGGCCGAGAGCTCTCACCGTGGACAGCTTCGTAAATGAAATTCGTAAAATGTTCTTTCCACCTGGAGATGATGGTTTCTGGCCGTTCCAGCCGCAGGAAGGGGGAGGAGCTAAGAGAGTCAACACTCGCATGAGATGGGATAACGGGTGCTTAGACCTCTTCGAACAAACGGCTGGCAGGCTGAAGCCAGGGAAGGTTTTTAAAAATTGAGAGCCAGCCTTCAGACTCCTTGCTGCGGCTGGCTGTAGGGCGGCCAGAATTGCAGACTGGTTTAAGGATGCACGGGGAGGCCTGACCCAAGATTTCAGAGCATCTGGTTCTGGTTTGCAGAGAACTCGGAAATCCACAGGAAGAACGTCCACACCTCCCAGGTCTCCTGTGTCGTGGAATTTCATTATCAGAGCCCTGAACGTGGGACAGAAAGCCAAGGACATGATTCCTTCCCCTCACTGCCTGCCTGAGGCTTCTCAGAAACATCTTTCTAGCTTGACTTCTTCAAGAGGGTTAAGATTGGTGGCTAAGATTGAAATGAGTGCTTTTAAAGAAGTTCCTACACTGTTTTGATTCCTGAAACAGATGTGCCTGGACCTTGTCCATGACAGCCAGCCACACAGGTGAAGGAATCCAGACTCACTGTCAGACCTGGACTCCCCGGCTGCTGTCCCAGGAGCTCACCTGTGTCTTGGTGTGTCTGAGCACAGACAGCAAGAAGACTGTCTGCTCCCAGAACCCAGCAGGTCAGGGTGTGAGTGAGAGCATCCCAGCTATGAAGGCTGCTGATGACCCAGGGGCCCAGTCCCAGACCCACCTTCCCCGCCCCCACCCCCAAGCCCCAGTGTATTCCCAAGCATCGGAGAAATGACCCCTCTTTCCGTCAGAGTCACTAGGGGTGGAGAAGGGCTCTGCATGCAGGTTGTGGTCTATCCCAGAAGAAGCAGTGGTGTAGGGTCATATGCTAACAACCTCACGGGTGGTTGCTGTGAAGAGCCCCGATTGGCGCTCCTGCCAAGTGAGTAATCCCACCATGGTCAATTTCTGGCTGAAATGATGAAATCAACCACATGAAATCAGCCAGCTCTCCCAATGGCTGAAAATTTAACCTTCGGCTCTTGCAAGCGAGCGTGAGCAACCTCGGGCACTTCATCCTCTGCCACACCACCTCCCTTAGCGCTCCAATGTACCTTATTTACTTTTGTCTCATAAATGCTGAAGGATTAAAAACATTTTTTGTCAAGAGAACCAGACAATCTGACTCTGGAAAAGACAGGGGAGTTTGAGCAAATTTGAGTTTGCTTTTTTGTGTGTGTATATAAGAGAGACATAGTAGCTGCAAAGGGGGGCAAGAAACTTGAATGGTCTCGAATACAAGCCCTAAAGAACACACACACTGTACCCAACATCAAACGCAGCCCAATTTTTATCTCCCAGAAGAGGGAAAGGCGATTTATGTTTCTTCAACTCTTCTCAACTAGGGAGCAGCCTACCTCATAAAATGGGGCTAATCTTTATTATATATCAGAATTGCTTTGCCCAGTAATTTTTTATTATGGTTGAATATTGATAGAGTCTCCAAAAACAACAAAAACAACAGACTCCACTTTACCTCATCAACTTATTTTATAATTTCAGATTGTTCTTTAGTAGCTTTGTAGATTGACTTGTAACGTTAGGGTCATTGCTTCCTTATTTAAAAAGAACTGACTACTTCTGATAAAATGATGAACACGGGTTTGCAAGGTGTACTCTGCTAGAACTCCCCAGGGCAAAGAGAGGGTCTGAGCAAATGGGGACTCCAGGACCAACCATCAGGAAGAGAAATGGCTTTATAAACACAAAAGAAATGTGGTAATAACCTAGAAAGGTTAGGGAGAGACCTTTACTATAACACATTAGATAACTTGGCATAAACATCCAAAGCCACCCAAAGCCCCCTTCTCACTCATGTTGCACCTTCGTGTTTATTCCAAATGACCAACAGCTGGGAAGAGTAGAGGAGAAAAACAATGGCCATTCATTCTTCAGGATTTCCGAGGAGACAATGTGCAGGATATTATCTTGATGGCCATTCTAGCTGGGTTAATTTGTAATCCCTGCACTTAAGCCAGGGCCGGGGCAGGGGGTAGGTGAGGGGCCGGCAGTGGGAGAGGAGAATGACTTCAGAGCTAATTGCTGGGCTCCTTCTTAAGCAAACTCACCAAGCACTCATAACTTGGAACCAGTTCAGGTCACTCTAATTTGCTAGACATTATCCATACTTTAATGTACAAAGGCAACACAAGAGCCAAAACGGCAAGGTGGTGCCA
This sequence comes from Nasua narica, assembly GCA_028533885.1. Classification (NCBI taxonomy): domain Eukaryota; kingdom Metazoa; phylum Chordata; class Mammalia; order Carnivora; family Procyonidae; genus Nasua; species Nasua narica. Next base: position 8,007 of record JAPYYJ010002379.1, on the reverse strand, counting down.
AGACTCAATCACCATTCATGTGCATATGGAAGGTCAGCGGGCCGCACAGTTCAGTTACACCGAGCGGTAATCCGTCATGTCTAGTGGAACCCAAGGACTCCTTGAGACAGCCCATAAAGCCATCTAAATTTGACTGTTTATGAAGGTTAACCCAAGAGCACTGATTACAACCACGGAGTTGACACACATAATTAGGTTAGAAAAGCTCTCTAAGTGAAACTGTAGACAGAATCTTATAGAAACAGATGTTTATCCAACTGATGCTGTTGGGTGAGTGCCATGTGGCCCTGGCTGTGAGATGCTTGAGGCTGGAACATCCTCTTACTCTCTTGCCTAATTGTAACTCAGAGGTTTCTGTTTAATGGCGGACGATTGCACTGCCCTGGGACAGCCGAATGGGGCAAAAGAGGTCACGCCTGCCTGCTGTCTTGTTCTTCACACCTCTTTTGCAGCTTTGGACTTACACCAGGCAAAAGACAGACCTGCATCTCCCACAGAAAGACCCCGGCAGAGGCAACAAAGTCCCAGGGAAAAGAGAAGCAGCCATCCCGATATCAAAGCAACATGGCGGTCAGTCCATAACTCCAACCAAAATGCCACTTTCTCCTACACAATTAGAAGAGGAGCAAGGCACAGGGGAGGATCCCTAAGCTGGGGAGATGGGATAAGCCAGAGGACACCACGTTCAAGACACTGAGTTGGTGGGCCCCCTTATCTTCTCACCCTGGGAGGGAGAAGGAAGGGAGTGGTGACTGATAACCAAGTAGACCTGAGAGGGCAACACCTGCGCCCCACCCTCCCACCACAGGCCAAGGGGTTTTCTCTCTGGGTCACAAGTGAGAGAATCCCTAGCCACAACTCAGCAGAGAAGGAACACTCTGCCTCACCAAGGAACACACGCTGGTAACAAGCAGCTCTAGTCTGCGCATGTGTCCTTCATGTCTTGAGAAATGCAAACTCCCTTCCCATTCTGATTCATTGTCTTCCTCTCCCCACAATTTCACAGATAAGTCTAGTATCTTACCATAAAGTATGACACCCATGGTTGCTTGTCCCCTTCTATCCCCAGACTCCATCCTAACTCCATTCCCTCCTTGCTAACTGGCCATCCATCAGACAGTCTCCCCACTGCCGCACCACCACTAATTCCTATCAATTCTACTTCCAAAACTGCCTTGAGTCTGTCCTCCTCTGCCCATCTCCTCTGCGGCCACCTGCTCCAGGGCTCTGCTCTGGTCTCATGCTCGGTGTCCCGCCCCCCCATGCCTGCCCAAGTACTCCATTCCCCATGTGACAACCAGAATGATCCGTTTAAATCCTTATTCAATCAGGTCACCTCCCTGCCAAAACCTTTTTATGGCTTCCTACTGCCATTTGGATGACATCCAAAGCCCCTTTCATGTCTAAAAGCATGATGAAACATAATGAAAAGTGGTATAATTAGAGACCATCTTAAAGAAGCAGAAGGGGTGGGTGTCTCAATATCCTGATATGAGCTTATTAGAACAAGTTAACATTAAATTGAGCTATAAGTTTCCTAAAAGCCAATCGAAAGTAGAACACTTTGGGCACAATTAGCATCTTTAGAACAAAAGGTGCCACGAAAATACATCTGGAGAAAGTTCCTAATGCTAAAACCAAGGATTTAACTCAACCTTTGTCTAATGATGGGAAACCCATTCATCACGACTGGTGTGATAATGAACCTCTCTGCAAGTCCACAGGGCACAACACGGACTAATACACGGCTCAGACAAGACTCTGTTGTACATGAAAGTGCTTTGTGAACTGCAAAGGGCATTAACCAATCATAGGTAGTCTAAGCTGGAAGCTGTATTCCATTTCCATGCTGTTTTTATTGCCCTTCTGTTTTCATAACTGAATGGAAATGCTTCTGTGGGGATAATTGGGGTCATGTGGTCAAGGTATTTTGCTTCTTGATGACCTTCAAAGGTTTGGTAAGTTTGCTCATTCTAAAAAAAAAAAAAAAAAAAAATAGACAAGATCTGTCTCCCAAATATCCCATTTCTTAGGCAAAGCCGAGGCCCATGTCCAGAGGGACCACTGCAGATTAAAGGAGCCTGAGCTATAGGTTTTACAGGAGACATGAAGGTGGGGCCGCGTCTTTCTGGTGTGAAATTTAATATGGAGCTCTGTGAATTTAGTTCTTTAGGAATGACGAATCGTTCATCCTTCCATCAATTCAGAAGAGACATCCAAGTAATGATCAAGTGTCTGCTTATTGCTTTTGGCCATGAACACAAATCAAGAGTATTTTCAATGGAAAATGGTCAGTCGTGTAATGAACCCAAGGAAGGGATTTTGTTGCACTGGTGTTGGAAAGTGCTGGTGTGTGCTCCTCAATCCAAACCTCCCTTCCTTTGCTGCCTGGTTCTCCCTCACCTTTCCCAGTTCTCTGCCTCTACTCCTCCTGGTCTCCACTCCTCACCTGCCCAAGACAGGTGCCCATGGGCACTCTCGTTAGAGACATTTGAAACTTTAGAAAGTTGATGTACTAGGAGGTACCCTATCCCAGGGATACCTGTGTGATTGTGCAAGTTTGTTCAGTGCACATTCCAGCACACACCCTCTTATGATGAGTGATTTTCTGCCGTACCCTGGACTTCTGACGAGTATATTAGGGAATCTGGGTCTTCTATGAATCTCCTTTTTTAACAGCCGTCACTCAGTCTACATTTAGTGCACAGGTCCTGGCCGATATGTGTGGGCTGTAGTTGCAGCGACGATCTGGATTTGAGCCCCTGCGGTGCTATTCTGGTCTACTTTGTACCCTGCTCAGAGGCCATGTCCGGTTCTCAAAACTTAGAGAGCAGTTTAAGGGCAGTTTCATGTTTGATCCGTTAGATGTCTGCCCAGGACTTCTTATGTAGGTTTTAAAAAAATCCCTTTCTGCAGCTCCCTCCCATCTGAAATTCTCCTTTCAGTCCCTAAGTTGGAAAGAGGAAGGGGCACCAGCTGCCATGAGAGCGAAAACCTAGAGTCTCCTGTTTGTCTTCGTTGATGCTAAAACAGTGAGGAAAGGAAGTATCTCTCCAGGTCCTAAGTGGCTGCCCAGAGTGGAGAACAGGAGTAGGTATCTGCCCTCCACTCTCAGGCTCTGCTGACACCACCTTGGGGTGGGAGGTGGGGGGCATCCAGGCTATTGGGTTGGGGCACAGGGACGTTGCCAAAAAATTTTCTGTCCTGCTGGGAGGCCTGTTTCCTGGTCTTTTGGCCAGAAAGAGCAAGATCATCTTGGTGTTTCTGTTGTCTCCTCCTCCTGGCAGTTCTGGGTTTCAGGCTCCCCTAGCATGTAGTCTGGGATCTATGGGACATGAAAAAAAATGTTTTTAAATTAAAAAATTTAAAACCGCAGATAACCCATCATCATGTTATTCCTCAAGCCCTGAGGGTCCTAGCCAGTCCATTATTTCTTGTTGTTTTAAGGGTAGAACCAGAGACTCTTATGATGGAACCGTTCTGTATCTTTTTTTTTTATCTTTTTTTTTTTTTTAAGATTTTACTTATTTGTTTTTTTGGTTATTTATTTATTTATTTATTTTAGAGAGAGAGCTAGTGCAAGTGGGGGAAGGAACAGAGGGAGCATGGAGCCTGATGCAGGACTGGATCTCCCAACCCTGAGATCATAAGCTGAGTCAAAAAACCGAGTCCAACCTTTAACTGACAGAGCCAACCAGGCACCCCACTAGCCAGGAGCTTTTCACGTTCAGAGTCATCTTGGGATTGATTATCTCTTACCTCTGTCCAGGGTTTTGTTGTGTTTAGCAGGAGCAGCAGAGAGATGAGCCTACACCATCTTCTTTGGGCTCAGAAGTCTAACAAATTTTAATTTGGGAATAATTTTAGATTTATGGAAAAGTTGCAAGGACAGTACAGAGAATTCCTGTATGCCCTTTCCGCAGTTTCCGCTAATGCTAACGTCTTACATGACCAGGGCACATTTGTCCAAACTGAGAAATTAACATTGGTGCATTACTATCAGTTAAATTCCAGATTTTATTGGGTTTCACCAGTATTTCCACGAATACCCTTTTCCTAAATGCATTTAGTCTATGTCTCCTCAGTCTTCTCTGATCTGTGATGTTTGTCGGTACACCTTTCTTTCTATGACCTCACGGACTTGAAGAGTGCTGGTCAGGGACTTTGCAGGGTCCCTTAATGTGGGTTTGTCTGATATTTTCTCATGATGAGACCGGGGTCATGGATTTGGGGGAAGAATCAAGGAGATGCAGGGAGCTTATCATATCACAAGGGACACAATATCAGTGTGACTTATCACAGGAGATCCTAACCTTGATCACTTGGTTAAGGTGGAATCTTGTGAGACCTCTCCACTGCAGTGTTAGGACTTTTCCTTTACGTACTTTTTTTTTGGAAGCCAGTCATTATGACTGCCCACTTAAAGGGAGAGAGGATTTTCAGCTCCACTTCTGGGAAAGGGAGTTCTATCTCTCTGATTTGGAATTCTTCTGCAAGGAAGAATTCCCATTTATTTATTTATTCCCATTTATTTATTCAATTCTTTATTTACACCAGTGTGGAGTCACATGTGATTACTTTATATTGTATGTTATAATCCAATATTATATTACCTATTTTGTTGCCAAAATTGTTCTAGCTTTGGGCACTGGGGCCTCTTTCAGGTCATTCTTCCTCAGTTCTAAGGGTGAAACTGGGGAGCAAAGTCCAAACCCCTTGTAGGATCCCCCATAACCCCAACCACACCCTTCTTCACATACCCCCTAACATTCATAATGAATACTAAAGTAGGGATCTTTGGCCATATTCAAAGTTTCCAAAACTATCTTTTTAAAATCAGATTTTGTTTAGTTAATCTTATAACTAGAATAAATTCTTCCCTTGGTAAACAGGAATTAACCCTGAGTTTCAAATACCTCCAAACATGAGATTGCTCACATGAAATTCTCACTACACTACTGCTATGAGGTTTGTTGAACAGCAAGTGAAGTACTGCCCTCACACCAGTTAGAGGAAAAAGAGACAGTGCACTCAGGAAATTCACTTTTAAATAAGATACATTTATAAAATATTATCCTGGGGGTGCCTGGATGGCTCAGTGGCTCAGTCAGTTAAACAAACAACTCTTGGTTTCAGCTCAGGTCATGATCTCAGGGTCATGAGATCAAGCCACGCATCCGGCTCTGTGCTTAGCAGAGTCTGCTTGGGACCCTCTCTCCCTCTCCTTCTGCCCTTTCCTCCTACTCTCTCTCTAAAATAAAAAAAAAAAATAACTCTTTAAAAAATAAAATAAAATCTTATCCTAAGAACTATAATTCTACTGAGCTTCCATTTGAGCATTTTTATAATCACTTCACTAGAGCATCAAAATCAAATGAGACAAATTCAACATTACTTTCGAAGAGAGATAAAACTTCACTCTTTCTGGATCAATAGAAGATATTGTTAAATAGCAGTAAGAAAAATACTTTTGTACCATCTACAAATAAGATAAGATGGAAACAATTGACTAGTAAGATTCACGCTTGTATAATATATATTTATAAAATACCATCCTAAAAATTACGAATCAAGTCTCCATTTGAGATGTTATATGGTTACTTAACAGTAAAACCAAAATAAAACAAATTTCAAGATTATTCTAGAAGAAAGACGAAATAAAATTCTTGCCATGTTTTGGACGATTTTAGTGGACTTGTTAACAACAGTAAAGATACTATAATTGCACTATCTACAAATAAAATAAAATGGAATCAAGTAATTTATGAGTCACATTTAAATAATCTGCAGTTATAAAACATTATCTAAAAATAATAAAATCCTATCAAGTTTCCATTTGGGCCAATAAAAACTAACAGCAGTGAAACTAAAAAGAGAAGAACAAAAATTATTTTGGTAGAGAGGAAAGTGCCTTGCTGTGGTTCTGGATCTTCAGAAGCAGCCTCATTGAAGGTGGAGGCAACTCGGAACCAACTCTTTCCTGCTTTCATGCTGTACGGACAATGCCTGGTGTAGACATATTTCTCTGCACCTCAGGAGAAGATGTACCGGGTGAGGAGGGCCCCTAGGTGGGCAAGACCCCTGGACAGTTTTTTTCTCCAGGTCTAGAATCTGGGGAAGAACAGAGTCCTCCTCCCAGAGGTTGCCCACCCACCCCAGGGCTCCTGGAACCTGTGTCATCTGACTAAGGAGGATGGAGCCCAGGCCAGCGCACTCCATTCTCTGGCCCAGTTGGATCAAAGCCAGCCCCTCCTTCTCATGTTCAGTGAACGGCTGACATGTGGGGATGGGACTGACCTAGTGGAGGCTCTTGCCCGAGAGCCTTGAACCCTGGACCCTCATTGGCCACGGCCCACGGCTCCTGCTTTCTCAGGTCTGCCAAATGTCCCATCAGTAACAGCAAGGACAGACAGATACTTTAGAAACCTTTAAAGTTCTTCATCAATATTTTTGGTCTCAGATAAGAACTCTCATTTTTCAAGTTGTGTGGGGGTCTCTCAGCCAAAAGAGCACTCAATGCATTATCTTGACCTTTTTCTCTTGGAAAATAAGCTGCCTTGGAGAATAGCCAGTGAATCCTTCGAATTTTTCCAAAAGAACTTTGGCTTGTATTTTGTACATGTCATAGGTAACCCCTTCACATGTGTGACTGCTCCTGTAACGTGCTTTGCAGGGCTTTCCTGTACCCTGACAGGGTAAACTCCCTCCACATCAGATAACTGGAAACGGTCTTTCTTTTCCACGATGCCATTTTCAGGAGGACACAGCCTCCGTCTTGGGACTGTGCTTTTCTAACTGTGGCAAAGCTTTCCCAGGGTAGTGACCTCTTGTGTGATCCTTAAGGGCATCGATTGTTTTATCGGTTTCAGTTCATCTAGTACACATTCGGATTCTTTTTTCTTCAAGCGTTTTTACATAGGTATTTACTTTGACCACATCAATCCATGTCTTTAGAATCCTTCGATTCACCCACAACACAATCAAATCCCTTTTAATGGCTCGGAGGAGACTTGCCCCAGTGAACTCTGCCGCCTTCTTCCCTCAGTCCCAGAATCCAGCTCCATACAAGGATTAGAACCCTGAAATCGGGGTTTTCCACAATGTGCAACTCAGTTTCCCAAACTAATTTCTCCTACAGCACCCTTGTCTGCCCCAACATCCCATGATTAACATCTGATTAACATCTCCCAAAAACAGCATTTCAGGGCACGTATAGGAAAAAGTAGATGTGGTGAGATGCAATCATTGTAGGTGTTGAACAAGGCATGTGAACTTGGATTGGGGAAACTGTCCCATCCATGTAGAAGACATTTGCACCCAGACAGTGCTCAGTCTTGGAAAATGGGTCTGCTCTGGCCCCCAACCCTCTGCTCTTTGGCTTCAGTGTCCTGTGGATGCTCCCAACCTTCTCGGGAAAAGATTACCAAAATCTCGTCTATGACAGGGAATGACTCCAACCTTTCTTAAACCCTTTGGATCTGACTAGAACCAAGTTGCTCTGTCCAGCAGTTAATGGCTTTCCACTTGTGACCTCACTGTCTCTGTGAGCCTCACAACCAGAAAGCTGAGAAAGAAACTCCCACATGCCTTTGCTGGACTTCTGGTGTTAGCCGGACATGTAAAGAGCTTAAAAGTCAGCACTCCATCCTTGCAATAAGAAAAGCTGGATGAACTGAATATTGACAACTTTTCATGGACCCTTCAGAGAATTGAGGTCTGGGGGCAAACCACCACCCTGACATCTGAAGAAATAGGTGCCCTGAGGAGATGGAGGGCCTTAGATTGACTAACTTGGAGCAGAAATTTCCAGATGCCACAAGCCAATAGGAATATTAAGGTAGGAATTTTGAGGAACTGCTGGACTCTGAGAGTGGGATACTGAGTGAGAAGCTCCTGGGGGCCATAGTTTTAGAGAAATCCCCACACTTCTTCAGGTTTTTCCTCCAGGAACTCCAATCAACTCTTACAGAGAGGATTGGGCGAAAACAAAGGGAATACTCCCTGATA
>JAPYYJ010002378.1:0-12912 GCA_028533885.1 Nasua narica | reverse complement strand
TCGAAGATTAGTTGACCATAGAGTTGAGGTTCCATTTCTGGGCTCTCTATTCTGTTCCATTGATCTATGTGTCTGTTTTTGTGCCAGTACCACACTGTCTTGATGATTACAGCTTTGTAATAGAGCTTGAAATCAGCAATTGTGATTCCGCCGACTTTGGTTTTCTTTTTCAACATTCCTCTGGCTATTCGTGGTCTTTTCTGGTTCCATATAAATTTTAGGATTATTTGTTCCATTTCCTTGAAATAAATGGATGGTATTTTGATAGGGATTGCATTAAATGTATAGATTGCTTTAGGTAGCATAGAGATTTTCACAATATTTGTTCTTCCAATCCATGAGCATGGAACGTTTTTCCATTTCTTTGTGTCTTCCTCAATTTCTTTCATGAAGCTACTAGGAGCTTTGATGATGGCATTTCAGTGACAAGTCTAGGAAAACATTTACTGAATTGAAATTATTTCATCCTACCATTTCATTTGTCAGACTTTTCCTTCTTTCAAAAGTCTTGCAGAAATTTATTTAGAAAGAAGTGTCCCGTATAGGAATTGGATAGAAAAATGTTAAAGTTTGGTCATTTTTGCCAAACTTCTCCAGTTACTCAGATATTCCTGTCCCAGAGCTTGGCTAAAATGGAGAAAGGAGGGCAGGAGTATATACTTTAATTTTGTGGTTACAGAAAGAGGTAAAATAAATGCGGTCCCATTTGTGAGGTGTGAGAATTTGCCTTCACTTTTATTTTTAACTATACAATTTTCATTTTATTTTGTTTGTGTTCTTACCACTTAGAACTGCCATTTTGGGGATTTTCATATAAAATATTTGATAAAAAATATTTTAATTGGAGATGGGAATAATTTTGTCTTCTTTATTCTGGATGGACCATGATCTAAAATATTATATTTGGACAATCATGTTTGTAAAGCCAGAGCATATTATTATAGATCTCTGACATTTGGGTGAGTGTTTTATTTTTAAATGCTGTTTTATGGAAAGAATAAGAAACACATTACTGCACTGCTGATTAAAGTTTGTGGTCCTTCCTTCAGAAAACTATTTTACTTAACTCCTCCTTTGGAAAACTATTCTACTAGTTAGCTCAAAACTCAAAAGGTCTTTGGCCTTGTTTTCAATAAATAATACACTCTATAACAATTTTTTTAAACACTTTTTTAACTTGACAAAAGTGTTATGTTAAGATTAAGTTTAAAAAGTTTTTTTTTAAAGATTTTATTTATTTATTTGACACAGAGAGAGAGAGAGATCACAAGTAGGCAGAGAGGCAGGTAAAGAGAGAGGGGAAAGCAGGCTCTCTGCTGAGCAGAGAGCCCGATGCGGGGCTCGATCCCAAGACCCTGAGATCATGACCTGAACCAAAGGCAGAGGCTTTAACCCACTGAGCCACTTAGGCGCCCCTAAAAAGTTTTTTAAATTAAGTTTATATCCTTGCAATATTGAGATGAACATTGGAGTCCCCTCAACAAAGAATATCGCCTTTCTTGGCAAATGTGTTCTATTTTTCTGGTAGTCTAAGAATATTTATTCATGAATATTTGATAGTTTCAGTGTATTTCAAATGCTCATTAAATATTCATATATTATGCCTTCATCATGTGATAAATGTACTACAGGTACATGTTAAAATCAATACAACTTTCAACTGAAATAAACTACCTGCAGGTCTCATCCAGAAGCTTTGGTTTTATAGATTGCCAGTTTAAGAGGAAAAATCTCAGACTGCTTATGGATTCATGAATGTCATAAATTTCACTGTGAAGAACTATTCAAGCCTCTGCCTGTGGAGTTAATGGTTGGCCCACTCCTTAGCTCCTGCAGTGCTAACTCCTCCAGCCCCCAGGCTACTGTGTTCACAGAGTTGGTCTTTATGGAACATGTAAGTAGACTTTGAGCTCTTGCTGTGGGCAGCCTTCTAACACAAAGGCTCTTCCTCAGACCTGACAAAAGACACTGCTATGAGGAAAGGTGTTAAGTGGTAGGGGATCTTGGAGTTTGATAGGGTAGTAAAGCTCTTTGGATGGTGGTCATGGGGTTTTCCTGTTTTTATTGTTTGCCTCTTCTTACATAATAACTGAATTCCTTATTTTCTTTTAGGAACCACTCTTCTACCCCTCAGTCATGTGGTTTGTGTGGCAGCCCTGCTCCCATGGGAGTCAGGCCCAGCCAATCAACTCACCAAACCACAGTGCCCTTGGTGATTAGTCCCGGGTGTTTAATCAGAGCCCAACCATTGAAAACAGAGACTAGTTTGTTTGCTTTTTTTTTTTTTTTTTTTACTTTTTAAGTAGGCTCCATTCACCCAGCCTATAGCCCAAAACAGGGCTTGAACTCATGACCCTGAGATCAAGACCTGAGCTCAGATCAGGAGTCAGATGCTCCACTAACTGAGCCACTCAGGCACCCCTAGTTTGTTTGCTTTTTAAATTATAATTATAAAAAATTTTTTCTTCCTGTATTCCCCCATTAAGTCTTGGCTGCCACAATCAGAAAGTGTGAGGACTTTTTTTTTTTGCATCTCTAGTGGAGACCATAGCAGCAGACAGTAACTGCTGCATGTCTGCCAGATGCATTTTAATTTTAATTTTTTTCTGAAATTATTAGGAGACATGCTGAATCTCTTTACTGAAATCACTAGGTGTAAGGCGCACTTAAATCTAGGCAGTGGGCACTTCCTTTGTTACAACAGGGGTTATAAGTATCTGAAAGGATTAAGGTAACACAAAGGAAAACAGATTCAAGAAAGACAGAAATGAAGTTCTGTGACATAGTTGGAATCCATAGATCCAAAGTACCTGAAATTGCTCCTGTTCCCTATCATTTCTGTTTAGTGTATGTGCTCTATTACTGCAATTGAAGCAGAATTGTTTTGTTGCCTTCTCTTGAAACAAGATTGGAAATAGAGCAGTGTTTTCTCTTCAGTTTTAGATTATTATTTTACTATTTCAGAACAGTTTCAAATTTACAAAATTGACAATAATAAAAAAAGTATGAAGAAAAATCACATTGAGTTTACCCAGATTTACCTACCTTAACACTAGCCTATTTGCTTTGTCATCTGTTCTCTTTCTCCTTCTCTTTTTCTAATATATATGCATGTGTATAAATATGTATATAATTCTATATATACCTACATATGTGTAAATAATTACCTTAGAGCTATTTTAGGGTAACTTACATACCTAGTTATGGTCCTTTATCCCTGAATATATCAATGTACATTTCCTAATAGCGATATCCACTTAGTCACATCATAGTACAGTTAATCAACTTTACAAATTTAAATGAATCTAATTCCTAAAATTACAATGCACTTTCTAATTTTTTAAAAAGATTTTATTTATTTATTTATTTATTATTATTTATTTATTTATTTAGAGTGAGTGAGTGAGTAAGTGAGTGTGGGGAGGGACACAGGGAGAGGGGGAGAGAATATCAAGCCTACTCAGCATTGAGTGTGGAGCCCGAAGCGGGGCTTGATCTCAAGACTTTGAGATCATGACCTGAACTGAAATCAAGAGTCTGCTGCTTAACCAACTAAGCCTCCATCTCCCCCTCCCCCAGGTACCCCTGGGCATTTTTCAGTTTTGTCAGTTACTCAGTAGTATCCTTTATAGAATCCACCCCCTATCATATCTTTTCTAGAACCAGTCCAGAATCAAGTATTGCATTTCTTTGCCTTGTTTCCTTAGCTTACCTTAGTCTGAAACATCTCCATGCCCTTTGTTTTTTATAACACTGATATTTTTTAACAGTACAGTTCGCCTTTCTTTTTTTGTAATAGAGCATTTGTTGTTGTTGTTTGTTGGTTGTTTCTCATGGTTAGATTGAGTTTTCATTCTCAGTTGGAGTACCACATCAGGGATGCTGTGTCTTTCTCAGATACAGAGTAGCCATTTGAGATTCATTTTTTTTTTTAAAGATTTTATTTATTTATTTGACAGAGAGAGAGAGAGAGATGACAAGTAGACAGAGAGGCAGGCAGAGAGAGAGAGGGAAGCAGGCTCCCTGCTGAGGAGAGAGCCTGATGCGGGGCTCGATCCCAGGACCCTGAGATCATGACCTGAGCTGAAGGCAGAGGCTTTAACCCACTGAGCCACCCAGGCGCCCCGAGATTCATTTTTGATGGTAACTTTGATCACACAGTCAGGGTGTTTCCTGGTTTCTCCAATATGTAGTCACTTTTTTTCCTCCTGACTTGCAATTGATAGTCTGTGAAGAGACACTTTAAGACAGTGAAGCTATCCTGTTCCTCATTAACATTTCCTGGTAAACTTAGCATCTTGATCTTGCCTGATCTAATTTTTATCACGATGGGTACAAATTGACAATTTTGTAGTTCCAGCCTTACGTTCATATTTACTAATTAGATTTCTACAAGTACATAATTTTTTCACTTAAACTTTTTAATTGACATCATTGTAGAATGACATGCAGTTGTAAGAAATAACACAAAGACAGCCCATTATCTTTTACCCAGGTTCCCCATTGGTGACATCTATCAATATAATATAACAAATAGAGTTCTGACATTTTACAGTCAAGATGCAGAATACTCTCATTATCTCAAGGACCCCTCATGTTGCCTTTGTATAGCTACACCCACTCTGTTTGTATTTCCTTATAGTCTATAACTCTTAGAAATCACATTCTATTCTCCATTTTTATAATTTGGTCATTTCCAGAATATTATGTAAATAAAATCACCCAATTTGTGACTTTTTGGGATTGACATATTCCCTAAATCTAATTCATGTGGCAGAGTAGTGTTCCATGTCATGAATGCACCATTGACATTTGGGTTGTTGCCAGCATTTTTATTATGAAGAAAGCTACTATAGACCTGCATATACAGGTATGTGTGAACAGAAGTCTTTATTTCAATGAGATAAATGCTCAGAAATACAATTGTTGGGTCATACGGTAGTTGCATCTTTGGTTTTCTAATAAATGGTCAAACTGTTTTAGGAGTGGCTATACCATTTTACATCCCCACCAATTGTGTGTGAGTTCCAGCATTTCGTGTGGTCACTGTTTTTAGTGTAGCCATGCTCACAGGTATGTAGTGGCAACTCATTATAGTTTTAGTTTGCATTTTCTCTACGTACATTTAGAATTATATCAGGCAGTTTTACTTTTGCTTCAGCCATGGAATGTAACTAGAAACTCAGTAGGAAAAGAAAAGTCTGTTTTATTATCCATGTTTTTTTTTTTTGCTTACAGTGTTCTTTTATCCTTTCTGATGTCCCAAGCTTTCTCCTTTGTTTCTTTTCTGTTGGACAATTGTTTCTTTTCTGTTTCTCCTTAAATTGTTTCTTTTCTGTTTGGGGCTGTTTTTGTAGAGTAGGTTGGCTAACAACAAATTCTCTTAATTTTCTTTCATCTGAGAGTGTCTTGGTTTCCCCTTCCATCCTGAAGGATATTTTCACTGAGAACAAGATTCTGGATTTGAGTCCTTTTAGATTTGAAAAATATATCCCACTTCCTCTGGCATTCATGTTTTCTGATAAGAAATTAAGATCATTTAAATTGTTTTTCCCCCCCTAGCCGAAGTGCAGACTTCCATTGTGTTCTCCATTGATGTTACGATGGGGTGATCTTCAGTGGGTGGCCCTACTTGACCTTCTCTGATATTCTCTTTTCAGAGATGTTAGGGCACCTCTTAACTGCCTCATGAGGTCACGTCTAGACTCTCCATTCTTCTTCTGCTCATGTGAGTGTGGTTGGGGCCGTAGTATTTTTCTGTGGTATTAGACTGAAGCAAAACAGTTCTTGTCTAAAAGTTTTCTGTCTAGAGATGCCTAGGTGGCTCCGTTAAGTTAAGGGTTAACTCTCTGCCTTTGGCTCAGGTCATCCCAGAGTTTTGGGATTGAGACCCAATTCAGTCTCTCTGCTCAGTAGAGAGTCTCCTTCTCCCTCTCCCTTAGCCCCTTCTCCCCCCCACCCCCATGCTTTCTTTCTCTCTCAAATAAAATCTTTTAAAAAAATGAAAGTTTTCTGCCTTGTTAGGATTCCATTGTTCTGGTCCTTTGGATAGATGAATGGGCTCTGGTGGGGCTTTTTTTATGTGCCTTTTGGTATTTTTGGCTTGCTCCAAATGGAGGACATGTAGTATATGTAGTACAAAAAGAAAACTAGGGAGGTTACCGCCTTGACTTTCCTCAAGTCCTTGATTCCTAGCTGGCCTGCCTTTTATCCTCTACCTTTCAGTATCTTCTTATTTTTGCCTTGTAAGAATCTTGTCCAGTATTTTTAGGTGTGTTTATCAGGAGGAATAGGCAAAACATGTCCATTCCATTTGCCCATAAGCTGACATCACCAGTATATTATTTTTAAAATTCCTTCCTAATGCTCCCCTCTCTGTTGTGTCAAGTTATCACCGTGCTGAGTGGCCTTTGGGTCTTCTTATAAAAAATATATTGGCCTTCCATGAAATAAAGAGAATATGGTTGAATAGCGGGGCAGGATTTGTTCAGGGTACAGTGTTTGTTTGCTATTAAGTTCCAAGAGAGCAGAGAACTTTTCACTTACATTTCTGCTAGATTTTTACCTTTTAATGAAGTTTCTAATATGCAGTAGAAACTCAGTAAATGTTTTTGAAGAAGTTATTTATGTTGGCGATATCTCAGGACAGAGAAATGCAATTCTTATTTGGCTTTTGAACTTGACCCCCCAGCTATCAACTTTGGCTTGTGCATCTCAATACCTCTAAAAATGTTATAAACTTAAATTTGATTTTACTGAAATTGCTTTTAAGGGGCAAGTTCTTTTTTTTTTTTTTAGGGGCAAGTTCTATGATTAAATTTATTATTATAATCTCAAATGGAAGAATATTCTGGAAATGTAAATCTATTTTTTTGTTGTTGTTCTGAGGTTGTTTTTTTTTAGTTCTCTCCAAAAGATGTGAAGATATGCACCATGTGATCTGCACTTGTAGGTAACTTAATAGCAGTTTTGGGGGGGACCTTTTTGGGTGTGGCTCTTATTATCTCATTGCTGATGCCTTCCTGACTTTATAAAGTAGGGGGAGGTGAGAAAGAGTAATTGGATGTGTATGATAAGACATGCTGTGTTTAGACCAATTTCTACCTTAAACTAGCCTTGGAGACTTTTCATACAATAATAGGAAGTACTTCCGAAATAGTTAATTTTTTTCCATAGTGAATCTTGCTCATGAGGGAGGGGAATGCTAGTAAAAAAGAACAGCACACTGAAAAATGATTCAAACAATATGCTATTAGAAACATGCAATTAAGAGTAAAGATGTGATGCTTTATTTGTTACAATTCATCTATGAACATGAATACTTTGGGACTCATAAAAAGGATAAATGAGTTTTCTTTCTATTTTATTAAATCTGTAAGTCATTGGAAAATACACAGACCCACACTTCTTTGCTTGAATCCCATTCATCTATGAGAGAGGCTAAAAGTAATGGCTCAAAAATATTTCCCACTTTTGTCAGCGTCATATAAGGTTATTGACTGCTTGTTTCTAACAAATGGTGATGAGCCAACTCTGAAGCACTCTGTGTTCCGTCTCCACACCACTCCCCTTATTAGAGCTCCATTCTAGCTGCTTTTGTGTTTTCAGTTATTTGTTTGTAATCTTAATACCATCTGTTTAGCTCTCAGCAAGGTATATAAGGTTTTTTTTTTTTTTGAGGAAGAAAAATGAACATTTTATGTTTTGAAATCATGTTTAATAATTTAGAACCACACATGGGTTTCTGTTCTTAGAAACTGCAACCAAATTCCTTATCAGTAGATTTGATTATTGAATGCAAAGGATAAAAGTTACATTGCAATGTATAAAAATGCTGATGAAGAGCAATGAAATTCTGTGTGGCACAGCTTTGATCTACAGATGAACTTGGGTGGCTTGTTTTTGATCATT
Organism: Nasua narica; assembly: GCA_028533885.1. NCBI lineage: Eukaryota > Metazoa > Chordata > Mammalia > Carnivora > Procyonidae > Nasua > Nasua narica. The sequence continues at coordinate 5,001 of JAPYYJ010002378.1, read as the reverse complement.
ACCTCTGAATTATTGATACCCTTACATCAATGAAATGTTTTCCTTTCAGCTTGTCTCAATTTGCACTTCTTTCAAAGAATGAAGTTTTACTGGATGTGCCTTTGTTTGACCTCCTTGAAACCTAAAGGTTCAAAATCCATTGAGAAGATTCTATTGCATCTTGATATTTTAGATAAATAAAACATCCCTTTGGAAGGATGGCCTTTCCTTTCAATGCAGTGGTATTGCCCCTTTTTATTAGATTCTTGTATAGTCCTGGTTTTTAAAATAAGAATTTGCTTTGATCCTGCTGTCTTTCCTGATTTCCTTGATCATTTGACATCAGAGGTATTCACGTAAGGACATTTCCTTTTTCCTTCCTTCCCCTCCCTCTTTCCCTCCTTCCTTCCTCTTTTCTTCCCTTCCTTCATTCTCTTTCTCTTTCTCTCTCTCTTAAATAACCAAGTTGTCAAGTGACAATTAAAACCAACATTATTTCACCTAAGATCAAAAACTTGATGCCATTTTTGAGTATACCCTCCACCTTACTGTTCATGTGCAATCAATTATCACATTGTATTGATAGCTTTCCTGTGGTATCTCATTAATCTGTTTCTCCTATTCCAATTGTTGCTACCATAATTAAACACTTGTAATAATCACTGATTTTCACTGCCCCCAGTCTTGGCTATGTATAATCCAAAGCATTCTTTACTTCTAAGCTTCAAGGGTTCATCTGCAGAAATTGAATGTAAAATGGTACAATTTTCTGGGAAGAAAGTACACATATTTTGATCTGATTTTCAGAGGGAATCTATGATTTAAAAAAATGAAGAAAAGTTAAGGATTCCTGTGATAAATTGTCTTCTGGCATAGAACTTTAAAGTTTTTAATGTTATTCTACACAAGTCTGTAAGAATGTCCCCAGTGGACAGTTCATTTGTGCAAAAGGATATTTTTATCCTAGATCAATTATATACTACAATTACCACTCTTAGATATATTTTGACATTTATATTTTAACAGTTATTTTCTTTAACATGTCTGTTGTTTGTCTATCTAGAATCTTCAGTGAAAACAAAGGCCAATCATTAGGGCACTGATTGAATCAGTAATGCTATAGCTATACAATGGAAGACTGTGGAACCATATAAAGCAAATGTACCTTGCTTAACATAGAAAAATGGCCAAGATGGGTTGTTAAATAAAAAACAAAACTGTAGAAAGGATTTAGAGTAGATACACAATTTTGTTGAGGGAGTAAGTGTATGTATAATGTTTTTTTTTTTTTTTTTTTATTTACGTATAATGTATTATTTGCCCCAGGGTACGTGTCTGTGAATCATCAGGCTTACATATTTCACAGCAGCTACCATAGCACATACCCTCCCCAATGTCCATAAACCAGTCACCCTATCCCTAACTCTCCTACCCACAGTCACCCTCAGTTTGTTTCGGGAGTTTAGGAGTCTCTTATGGTTTGTCTCCTTCCTGATCCCATCTTGTTTCATTTCCCTCCCCCACCCCCCCACAACTCCCCGCCCTGCCTCTCAAATTCTTCATATCAGAGAGATCATATGGTAATTTTCCTCTGACTGACTTATTTCACTTGGCATAATAGCCTCTAGTCCCATGTCATTGGAAATGGCAAGATTTCGTTTCTCTTGATGGCTGCATAGTATTCCATTATATATATATACCACATCTTCTTTATCCATTCATCTGTTGATGGACATCTAGGTTCGTTCCATAGTGTGGTTTTTGTGGACATTGCTGCTATAAACATTCGGGAGCATGTGCCCCTTCAGATCACTACATTTGTATATTTAGAGTAAATACCCAGTAGTGCGATTGCTGGATCATAGGGTAGATTTTTTTTAACCTTTTGATGAACCTCCATACTGTTTTGCAGAGTGGCTGTACCAGCTTGCATTCCCACCAACAGGTTAGGAAGGTACCCCTTTCTCAGCATTCTTGCCAACATCTGTTGTTTCCTGACTTGCTAATTTTAGCCATTCTGACTGGTGTGAGGTGGTATCTCACTGTGGTTTTGATTTGTATTTCTCTGATGCCGAGTGATGTTAAGCATTTTTTCATGTGTCTGTTGGCCATATGGATGTCCTCTTTGCAGAAATGTCTGTTCATATCTTCTGCCCATTCCTTGATTGTATTATTTGTTCTTTGGGTGTTGAGTTTGAGAGGTTCTTTATAGATTTTGGATACTAGCCCTTTATCTGATATATCATTTGCAAATATCTTTTCCCATTCTGTCAGTTATCTTTTGGTTTTGTTGACTCTTTCCTTTGCTGTGCAAAAGCTTTTGATCTTGATGAAGTCCCAATAGTTCATTTTTGCTCTGCTTCCCTTGCCTTTGGTGATGTTTCTAAGAAGAAGTTGCTGTGGCTGAGGTCAAAGTGATTGCTGCCTGTGTTCTCTTCCAGGATTTTGATGGATTCCTGTCTCACATTGAGGTCTTTCATCCATTTTGAGTCTATTTTTGTGTGTGGTGTAAGGAAATGATCCAGTTTCATTCTTCTGCATGTGGCCGTCCAGTTTTCCCAACACCATTTGTTGAAGAGACTACCTTTTTTCCATTGGATATTCTTTCCTGCCTTGTCAAAGATTAGTTGACCATAGACTTGGGGGTACATTTCTGGGCTTTCTCTTCTGTTCCATTGATCTATGTGTCTGTTTTTGTGCCAGTACCACACTGTCTTGATGATTACAGCTTTGTGATAGAGCTTGAAGTCTGGAATTGTGATGCCGCCAACTTCGGTTTTCTTTTTCAACATTCCTCTGGCTATTCGTGGTCTTTTCTGGTTCCATATAAATTTTAGGGTTATTTGTTCCATTTCTTTGAAATAAATTAATGGTTTTTGATAGGGATTGCATTAAATGTATAAATTGCTTTAGGTAGCATAGACATTTTCACAATATTTGTTCTTCTAATCCATAAGCATGAAACATTTTTCCATTTGTTTGTGTCTTCCTCAATTTCTTTCATGAGCACTTTGTAGTTTTCTGAGCATAAATTCTATGCCTCTTTGGTTAGCTTTATTCCTAGGTATCTTATGGTTTTGGGTGCAATTGTAAATGGAATCGACTCCTTAATTTCTCTTTCTTCTATCTTGCTGTTGGTGTATGGAAATGCAACTGATTTCTGTGCATTAATTTTATATCCTGACACTCTACTGAATTCCTGTATGAGTTCTAGCAGTCTTGGAGTGGAGCCTTTTGGGTTTTCCACATAAAGTATCATATCATCTGCAAAGAGTGAGAGTTTGATTTCTTCTTTCCAATTTAGATGCCTTTTATTTCTTTTTGTTGTCTGATTGCTGAGGCTAGGACTTCTAGTACTATGTCGAATAGCAGTGGAAGTAGTGGGCATCCCTGACGTGTTCCTGGTCTCAGGGGAAAAGCTGAGAGCTTTTCCCCATTGAGAATGATATTTGTTGTGGTTTTTCATAGATGGCTTTGATGATGTTGAGGAATGTACCCTCTCTTCCTACAGTGTGAAGAGTTTTGATCAAGAAAGGATGTTGTACTTTGTCAAATGCATTTTCAGCATCAATTTATAGTATCACACGGTTCGTGTCCTTTCCTTTATTAATGTATTGTATCACATTGATTGATTTGCTGATGTTGAACCAACTTTGCAGCCCAGGAATAAAATCCACTTGGTCTTAGTGAATAATCCTTTTAATATACTGTTGGATCCTATTGGCTAGTATTTTGGTGAGAATTTTTACATCTGTGTTCATCAAGGATATTGGTCTGTAATTCTCCTTTTTGATGGGGTCTTTGTTTGGTTTTGGGATCAAGGTAATGCTGGCCTCATAAAATGAGTTTGGAAGTTTTCCTTCCATTTCTATTTTTTGAAACAATGTCAGGAGAAGAGGTATTAATTCTTCTTTAAATGTTTGGTTGAATTCCCCTGGGAAGCCATCTGGCCCTGGGCTCCTGTTTGTTGGGAGATTTTTGATGACTGCTTCAATCTCCTTACTGATTATGGGTCTGTTCAGGTTTTCTGTTTCTTCCTGGTTCAGTTTTGGTAGTTTATGTGTCTCTAGGAATGCATCCTTTTCTTCCAGATTGTCTAATTTGCTGGCATATATTTGCTCATAATATGTTCTTATAATTGTTTGTATTTCTTTGGTATTGGTTGTGATTTCTCCTCTTTCATTCATGATTTTATTAATTTGGATCCTTTCTCTTTTTGATAAGTCTGGCCAGGGGTTTATCAATTTTAATAATTCTTTCAAAGAACCAGTTCCTAGGTTCATTGATTTTTCTACTGTTCTTTTGATTTCTATTTCATTGATTTCTGCTCTGATCTTTATTATTTCTCTTTTTCTGCTTGGTTTAGGCTTTCTTTGCTCTTCTTTCTCCAGCTCCTTTAGGTGTAGAGTTAGGTTGTGTATTTGAGATCGTTCTTGTTTCTTTAGAAAGTCTTGTATTACTGTATACTTTCCTCTCAGGATAGCCTTTGCTATGTCCCAAAGGTTTTGAACAGTTGTGTTTTCATTTTCATTTGTTTCCATGAATTTTTTAAAAATCTTCTTTAATTTTCTGGTTAACCCATTCATTCTTTAGTAGGATGCTCTTTAGCCTCCATGTATTTGAGTTCTTTCCAACTTTTCCCTTGTGATTGAGTTCTAGTTTCATGGTGTTCTGGTCTGAAAATATGCAGGCAATGATCCCAATCTTTTGGTACCGGTTGAGACTTGATTTGTGTGCCAGTATGTGATCTATTCTAGAGACCATTCCATGTGTACTAGAGAAGAATGTGTATTCTGTTGCTTTGGGATGGAATGTTCTGACTATATCTGTGATGTCTATCTGGTCCATTGTGTCATTTAGAACCTTTACTTCCTTGTTCATCTTTTGCTTAGATGATCTGTCCATTTTGGTGAGGGGGGTATTAAAGTCCCCTACTATTATTGTATTATTGTTGATGTGTTTCTTTGACTTTGTTATTAATTAGTTTATATAATTGTCTGCTCCCATGTTAGGGGCATAGAT
>JAPYYJ010002377.1:0-12913 GCA_028533885.1 Nasua narica | reverse complement strand
CCATCAGAATTGGAACAATTGCCTGATGCCTGACAGTGGTCCGGGTGCCAGTGTGGGGGAGAAATAAAAGAAGAAGGAGACATTGCTTGTTTCCACCTCTGTTAGGTTTACAGTCCAGCTTTGGAGGCCACGGAGGAATCAGGCCAAGAAAGCAAGGGTAACAGGTGTGGCGTCCCGTACGTGCATCTCCTTGTCCACAGCAGCGTCCCATAGCAGGGGCAATGCCAATCATGTCACCTGACACCCATTTCTTGTTGCAAAGCTCCAAGGGCACATACACACTACGGACCCTGGGAGTCGTTTTACAGAGAGTGAGAATGATGGTGACCCCAGCTCTTCTCCAAGAACCAAGCCAGTTCTTGGAGAACCCGGTTCAGGAGAACCCCAGTTCTTCTCCAAGAACTGGCTTTGCCCTCGCTTTTGTTTCTCAGTGGCTTGACAAAGCAGGCATTGCTTACCCTGCTATCCCTTCGATCGGGCCCTGGATTCCTTCCCTTTATACTGACTACAGATCCTGCTGCCGCACCACGTGCCGGTGGGATCCTATGCACGAGGGTCTCCGACAAATTCTCCTTGAGCTGGAAGGGCTAGCAGAAGCATGTGCACATTTGAAGTACCCTAATAGCAAATACCCTTTCGAAAGCTGTGATGATTTCTGTTCACGTGGACCATGCATGAAAGTTTCACCGTTTCTTGCTCTGCCTGGGTGTTTTCAACGTTCCAGCTTTGGAAGTTCACCACGTGGGAAGTGGCAACTCCTTGGTGCTCCCGCATCGCCCTGGACATCAAGGAAGGAGCATCTTCTTATCTGTGAGCTGGCTCGGTCCATTTCATTCCCACAACCCTGACCTGCTGTTTCAACCTTGCACATGTCTTTCCCCTGGGATTATTTTTGAAGAACAGTTGATACATTATATCCTACTACTTGCAGGGTGAGGGGGCACAAACTAGTCCTTTGATATTTTTATGCACTGCGAAATGATCCCCAGGATAAGTCCAGTTATCACCTGTCACCACACAGTGTTATTACTAGAGTATTGACTGCATCCCTCATGCGGTGCCCTATATCCCACGGCCTCTTTCCTAAAGGGGATTGTGTACCTCTTACTCCCTTCCACTTATTCTGCCCATCCCCCAACACCACCTTGCTCACCCTGCTCCGGTGACCCACAGTTTGTTTCCTGTATCTGTGACACTGTTTCTCTTTTGTTCTGTTTGTTCATCTGCTTTGTTTCTTAGATTCCGCACACAAGTGAAATCCTATGATAATTGCCCTTCTCTGTCTGACCTATCTCACTTAGCGTTAGAGCCTCCCCTCAGGAGCTGGAGATCCAAAATGTAAAATGCCCACCTTTACTTGATGATATCACACCCCTCGCCATTCGGCACGCAAATCACTCTACAGGCTTGCAGGATCCAGAGAGGATTCGATTTCTCTCTCTCTCTCTTCCTTTCTTTCTTTCTTCCTTTCTTTCTTTCTTCCTTTCTTTCTTTCTTTCTTTCTTTCTTTTTCTTTCTTCTTTCTTTCTTTCTTTCTTTTTCTTTCTTCTTTCTTTCTTTCTTTCTTTCTTCTTTTTTTCTTCTTTCTTTCCTTCCTTCCTTCCTTCCTCTTAGATCTTTCTTTCTTTAAGATTTTATTTATTTATTTGACAGAGAGCAAGAGGGCATAAGCAGGGGAAACGGCAGGCAGTCAGAGGGAGAGAAGCAGACTCCATGCTGAGCAGGGTGCCCCAGGTAGGGCTCGATCCCAGGACCCCAGGATCACGACCTGAGCTGAAGGCAGATGCTTAACCGACTGAGCCCCCCAGGCACCCGAGGATAGTTTTCTGATTCTTCCCCTGACTGGCCCAGGCTCACCACTCAGCTTTCTGTGAGGTTGTCCTGGGATGCTCCCGGATCTTTGTGGAGTATTCACATGGTGACCTCCTTGCTCCTCTTTCTCCCCCACCCTTTCTTCCTAAACTCTCCCCTAAGCCCCCACCTCTGCCCCCTTCTCCATTCCAAGGGCAATGATGGAGCTCTGCCCTCTTCTGCAATGCAGATGTCCCAATGCCCCGCCCCAGCAGCCACGGCCAGTGGAGGAGTTCCATATGGAAGGTGGAGCCCAGGCCAGCAGGCAGGTCCCAGAGTCTTGGGACCAAGGCCATGAGCAATGCCTGGGAGAGAACAGCCAGGGGGAGGCAGAGGAAGCAGGAGAGGTTTGACCCTTCACAGTGCGTTTCTGCAACCAAAAGAAAGATGCCTTTTCCTCTGCGAGGATGTTTGTGTACAAACAAGGAAGGTAATATTCTTTCTGATGGCAGATGTGCCTCCCTATGCAGAACGGGGTCCATGGCGCTGCTACACTGGGGGGCGCTTGCCCCCTCCCCGGCACGTGCTGCAAGTCGCCCTGCTGGTAACGTCACGACCGCGAGACCCTAGTTGCCTCCCCATCTCCAGGAAGCAGACAACTCGGTGCACCCCACTCTCATTAATCACGTGAGCCCCCAGTGACACTGCTTGGTTCCCAAACATGCTTTTACAGGGTCCCTCCACTTAATGAAGAAAGGACAAGTGTGTTGGAGCGTCCCGCGCTCCAGCGCCGTGACGTAGCCAGGGATGTGCCAAAGCGCTGGGCACCCTAGATCTCTCCACGGTGACACCAGCCTCTTCTGCTGTTGGAAACACTAAAGGTCGGGTTGCAAGGAATGCTGTATTCGGCATGCACAGATGCTGCTTTGTGGAACATTTTAATTTGCAAGGAGTGAGTCAAAGATTCAATGTAGTCACTTGTTACACATTCAATACCGAATTATGATAAATTTCCATGTTGCCCCCCCCTTTTTTTTAACTCAAAGCTCTTTGCTATTCGATTCTTCTGGAATACATCATCTATCGGTTTCTTATCATCACAGGCCTATGTGGTTCATATGCATTTTCTAGCTGCTTCTTCATCCATGTTCTGAAGAACCCTCGGTGTGTGGCCCAAATCAGAGGGTGGGAGAGAAAATCCCCATTGGAGGAATAGATTCCCTTATGGAACAAACTCTGGGTTCCCCTGACACAGAATCTTTTGTCCAGGAAAGTTCCCTACTGAGTTCAACAATTAGGTCGTAACCGTGTTATCGAGATTCCCGAACAGTACTTGGAGTTGTTAGCCCCGTTGGCTCTGAATTGTACTATGCTCAACCACGCGGGAAGAGTTTATGTCCAGAAAGGATGGGGATGTCATGCTCAAGTTGTGTCCATAAAAAGGAAGTAGTAATAATATCACAGAAGTCTGTAAGTCAACCAAAAATCCTTGGTTCTTATAAAACAGAAACAGCGGTGCAGTCAGCCATCGGTCTCCGCGAGGCGGGCTGGGCCGTGCGGTTTAACACCAATCGCTCTCCCATCTGTTAGGTCTGGGTAGCAAGTGCTGCAAGCCCACCGCAGACAGCCTAGGTCGAGGGGACTTGGGTCACGAGAAGCTGTTATGCGGCACTTGGACCCTGCGAAGGGCCATTTTGGCTTTGGACTTGGGGGTGGGCTAGGACCGGAAATTAGAAAATTATCTTGGTGCTTTCAGACTGTGGCATTTATATTGTCCAGAGCAGGGCTGCCCAGAACGGTCCTCAGCCTCTTGTAGACCAGGGACACCGTGACCTGGCATTCCTCCCCCAACCCCGTATCCAGACATTTCAGGGGGCTCGACCCTTGGCTCTGCCTTACTTAGGAATCAAAGTTGGATGAATGAACTGGGCCGGGAGGAGGGAGAGGACGAAGAGCGAAGCATTACCATTGACTTGGATGGGTCCATGCACCTGCTCCCAGACCAAGAGGCAGGGGTGAGGCGGGCAGCTCCCTGACACTTCCCAGGACAGGAATTCTGGACCAGGAGGATGGATGGGATTCACAAGAGATAAAAATAGCCTTGAGAAATGCCTTAAGGACCATGCCTCATAAAGTTCTTTCTTATAGTCTGCATTCAATTGTCACACTGTGTAAAGCAGGGTTTTCATCCTCTTCCTCTTAGAACTAGAAGGTTGAGATCTGGCTTAAAATCTAGATCCTCAGATTACACATTTCAGAAAGTTTTAATTTATTATGACACAAAGTGAAACTGATTTGTAACCAGGATCTGAACAAAAGGGGGCTGGGAGAGCCTCTAACACACATGAGCCCGCTGGTGTTGGGATTCTGGGGGTCTGCAGAGCACACAGTCTGTCTTTCAGACAGTCATGGTCCCCCTAAGATGAGCACAGGATTCTTGATGAGGCCCGACGAATGCAAAGTGAGCCACAGGATCTTGTTACGGGATGGCACACATTTTATGGCAGAAGCTGGACACATTGGTTACCAGATAACAAATGGGAAGCATCCTGTTGCAGCTAAATTAGGAAAACGCAAGCATCCACACAAGGGGCCCCCTCTGCGCCAGGCTGCATGAATAGCACGTAGCAGGTGCAGCAAGCGGGTGGATGGCGGACAGAGTCGCATCAGCAGGAACTGAAACACGGTGAACTCAAGCCAGGCAGTTGGAAAGGACGCTTGTGAGTTGCACGTCTCCAGCAGCCAAGAGATGACATTCACAGAAGCAGCGCTTTTCAAATGGATTAGCAGCACTTGACCCAACCACCGTCTTCGCCATTCCTGCCTGGCGCCCGGCCTCGGCGAGGGTCTCGGGGACTGGGAGCGCCCGAGCCAGAGGAGAAGCTCCAACCGCAGGCCAGGAGAAGGAAAGCTGGCACGATTGTTGTTTCTAGAAACAGAGGACGGGAGAGACATTCAAAGATCCCGAGTCTATTGCTAAAGATAACTCATTCCATATCAAGCATCCTTCCCTCTGCTCCCTCTGTTAGACGGCAGGGTGCACTCATTGGAGGCAGATTCCATGTTGTAATTTCCTTTGTGATGGTCCTTGGCACACAAACTACTGGGGATGGTGGTTAGATGCCCTTGCTTTTTTGTTTTTTTGTTCTTTTTTAATATTTTACCTATTCATTTAAGAGAGAGAGCAGGAGCATGGGTGGAAGGGGCAGAGGGAGAGGGAGAAACAGATTCCCTGCAGAGCAGGGAGCCCGACACGGGGCTCAATCCCAGGAACCTGAGATCATGACCGGAGCCGAAGGCAGACGCTTCGCCCTCTGAGCCTCCCAGACATCCCACCCTTGGGGGTTTTACACATCTTTGCAAACTGGCAGCCCAGGACTGGTGTGTGGTTGGCCAAGGAAGAAAGTAGGTCTGTCACCAGACTGATGGTTAAACATTCTAGGGTGTCTTCAGGAAGTATGGACGCTACAGCTCCACACGTAGGTGGAAAGACCCAGATAGCACCACGTTAACCCAAAACGTTCGGCAGAGAAGGGATGTGATAATCTGTGTGGGCTGCCAGAGCAGAATACCATAGGCTTGGTGCCTTAAGCAGGAGACATTTATGTCTCCCAGCTCTGGGGGCTGGGGGTCCAAGATCAAGGTTGGGCAGGTTCAGTTTCTCCTGAGGGCTCTCTCCAGGGCGTGCGGGCGGCTGCTTCCTTCTCGCGTCCGCACGTGCTATTTCCTCTGAGCTCGTGCGTCCCTCCTGCTTGTTTCGCTCCTGATCCAGTCCTTTGGATCAGGACCTCACCCTTATGAGCCCATTTAGCTGTAATCGCCTCTTCAAAGGCTCTGTCTTTACACACAGTCACATTGGAGGTTAAGGGTTTCATATATGAATTTAGGGAGGGTATGACTTTGTCCTTAATCAGAAAGAATACTTCTAGTAGCTGGTCACTTATTTTTCTGAGCTGCAAATACAGAAAACGCTCTTGGGAGAACACTGGCATGATTTTTTTTTTCTCCTAAGAGCTGGCACGAGGACCAGTCACCGCCTGAATCTAGAGCGGATCTCCTAACCTTTGTAGCCAAAGCCCAAAGCGTCCCTGGTGACCAGAGAGCTGCTCTGCGAGGGCTTAGTTACTAGTACCTGGAAGGGCCTGGAACCCACGGCCGGGGCGACCTCGGCTTCCAGGGCAGAGCCTGCAGAAGGAAGGGCGTTGGGGCGCGCCTTGCTGCCTTCCTAGCCTGCAAGTTGGAATCTTTCTGTAGCCCGCTGTTAGGGACCCAGTGTTTCCGTCCCTCGGGAGGGGAAAGGCCTGATGTAAAGCTCTTGATTGTAGGCACCTGGCATTAAACCTTGCCGAGCCCCCACTTGAGCGACATCCACCTCAAACGAGAACACCTCCAGCTATAGGAAGCCACCAGGAAAACAACCAGACAAGGCAGGAGGCTGCCTCGCCCCCGCCCCCGCCCTTGAAGGGCCCTCTGTAGAAAGCCCTGGGTGTCTAGGTTACAGAGGATTTGAGTGGGTTACTCAAATTCACCACCTCACCCTCCCCACACCCTAATTCCTGTTCTTCTGTTTTAAATTAGTCTCCAGTGAGCCCGTAAACCCGAGGCACCCCCCGCCCCGGACCCCGGCAGCAGCAGAGCCGCTGGACTGCCCATGCCCTTTCTCTCCCCACGGCCTGGCGATGTGGCCTGGGACATGCTATGTAGCCTGCAGGGCCTGTGAGTAATAAATCCTGTTCCCCGACGTCCCTGATGCGTTCTGTCGACGTGCATCCTGTGATGGTCGTGAGAACCACGAGGGCCGGCACAGCCCCATTGGCTCCCGGGGCGGAATGCCCGGATGCTCACTACAAGGGCTGCAGCCCTGGGTGGGTGCCTCCCGCCTGCCTCGCCAAGAGCATCTTTATCAATAGGCAAAGACCAATACAAGACGCCCTGAAATGCACATGCCGTCACCCCCCAGCGCGATGGTATTTGGAAACGGGGCCCTTGGGAGGTGATGCGGGTTGGGTGAGGTCCTGCATCAGGCCCGGCAGGGGCTCAATCCCATCTCCCACCCAGGCCCAGACAAAGACTGTGAGCCCTTGAGAGCAGGGGGACATCCACAGGCTGGTTAGACGGCCCCCAGCAGGTTCAAGAAGGTTCATACATCGCTGCAATATCCATGAGAATTTCTGGAAAATCCTTCTATTTTGTCGTATTCTACTTGGTAGTGAATATGCAAATACATCGTCATTTTTATTTTTTGATTAACAGGGTTTTGTGGTGCATTTTTTAATTAAAATAAGGGTTTGTTTTCAGATATGGTTTTGTTCATGCATCTCATTACCCACTGATGGAATTATAAAACAAACGTATTGCTAATACTCATGTTTTGCCATCTGATTGCAACACAGTAATTGAAAATGTATTTTTGCGAGTGTTTCTTCTGGTCCTGGGCTATGTCACAGATGCCCCCTCCGTGTTGTGAACCCAGAGCATCCCTTCCCCTGTGCAGATGCTGAAGACACACGGAAACATAGGGACAAGAAACTCTTCCAAACCATTTGTTCAGTGTGGTTGTTGCTGTGGGCTGAATTTAAGGTTTTCCCACAAGATGCAGAGGGGAGGAGAGGAGGCAGAGACAGGACTATCCCAGTTATGCCACAGGTAGAATGGGTGCCATTCCCTGGATCCCTGTTTGGAGTAATAGTCAGTTAACTGTCAATCTTCCTAATAGCAGATTCAATCTCCTGCCCCTCCCCCACCACGCTGCGGTGATACATTTTGAACCCTGCATGCTGCCTGCGTGCACAGATAGGAATATGCCCCAATCGAAGACCACAAAAGTAAAGAGCCATTTTGTTCTACTTTCGAAAGACATCTGCAGAATATGTACAACTGCTACTCAAATTCATATCATTTTAATTGAAAATTACGTTGTTACTAAAGAGCCGAAACAGACCTGTAAGTATAGAAGACACAGGGATGGTTTGGTTTCGGGAGGGGAGGGCGTGAGGGGAGAGGGAGGCAGAAGCTTCCAGTCATGGCATGGGCAAGTTACGGGGATGGAGGGCCCAGCACGGGGCCTGGAATGGATGGTTCTGGACCAGCGTCGTGTGGCGACTTAGGGCAGCTGCCCTGTGGGGAGCGGAGCCTACAGCAGAACCTACAGAAACAGCGAATCACTACGTTGTGAACCTCACACTGACGTAACATTGCCTGCCAACAAATAAAATGACATTGTCGTCAAAATGCTTCCCTTGCTCTTTTTTTCTTTTTTTAATTTTATTTTATTTTCCTAGTGTTCCAAGATTCATTGTTCATGCACCACACCCAGTGCTCCATGCAATACGTGCCTCCCTTGGTCTTAAAGAGAGCATACGAAATGGGCCATAAAAACGTGGTCAGTCTAAACCCTACAAGAAAATGCTCAGGTGAAAACCAAAATGAAAAAGAAAAAAGAAAAGAAAACCAAAATAAAGCAGAAATCAGAATTGAAAGTGTCTTAGAAATGTATTTTTCTCTTAAAATCTAAAGGACTGTTATTCTTGAAGCAAAAAAAGAGAGAACACATGTCACTGACTCACAAGGCACCGAGAATATGTTACCGCGGGAGGAGGCTGTGCAGCTCCTGGACTAATGAATTGCCCATTCAGATACAGGCATTTGCTTTCGGTTTTGAAAATGAGTCCAAAAGTCATCTGCAATATATCGCTACTTTAAGAGTAAATCACTGATACACTAATAGCCCTGATGGATCCATTTTATTTGATTAATCAAGTCGCTTGATGTCTTTCCAATGTTTTGGATTCACAAGGGAGATTGGATTGCATGATGCACAATTTTTCACGCTGATTCCTCTAATTACCAAGCGTTAATGCAGTTTCTGGTCAAAAATCACAAATGTATTTGATTTAACAAATGCTTCCTTCACCACAAACAAAGCCCTTGAGGTATGCTTGTAGAGGCCGGGATGGTTTTCTTCTTCGGCATTACCTAATCTGATAAAGTACAGCCAGATGATTCCAAGTGAAAATCCAGATGCAGAGAAATACTTTAAAAGTTTCAGAGCACTTTTTAAAATTCCTACTGGCTATCCTATCATGCTGTGTCATGGCAAGTTTGCCATATGTGATTTAACATGAATCAGGGATAGAATTAATAGAATTAATGTAGCTAGCTCCAATATCCAAGGGTGAAAATTATGTTTGCTGAAAATGCAGGGCATTAAGAGCAGAATTTTTTCCATGGCAGATCCTGAAACAGATCTAATCTAGCTGCATGAAAAATGCAGTACAGAGAGAGGATCCTTCAGGACTCAGTAGGAAGGAGATGCCCATGGAAAGTCCTGAATTAGCTTCTTGGGAAGAATACAAAATAAAGAGGGCATTAGTAGATAGAGGAGGGAATCTGGAGATGTCCACAAGCAGGAAGAATCCCCCCTGTTCTCTAGGGGTTCAGGATTGATGACCTTGAGCACAAGAAGGGACCTCAAGGAATATGGGTTCCTACAGGAAAGAGAAAGATATCTTTTTTAGGAGCAAACCAGAGATGTTTTCTGTCTTTGTCCAGGGTACAGAGAGGTATCTTCCTCAGGCCAAGACCTCTGACACGGAAATGGTGGGGGAAGACAGTCTGTGTGAACTAAAGTACCCTGAAAACATGGCCATCGGGACACAGCACTGAGTGATCCCCAAGTCCTCTTCTGCCCAATGCAAAAAGAAGAACCCCTCTGGCTGAAATAGTTTCGGAGTCTCCCTGTGTCTGGTCGGTGTCTCCATGCAGCCTCCATATTTCATGGTTGGTTTCGCATGGATCCCATCATCTTCTGTTAGTCAGACTTTCTCCTGTAACTCGGAATCAGCAACATTGACCTGATGGATCTGGGACAGGAGAAGAAAACAACCCAGCTAGTCTAGCAAAGCAAACATTGCACTGACCAAGGTTAAACAGGTGAAGACCTTATTCAAGACTTTTCCAGTAGGGGTGGAGGACCCGAACTCAGTCTGGTGGTGGTAGGGGGTCAATTTTCTCAATGAGCTGGTAGAAAAGCACTGGCGGGTATGAGGGAAGAGCTTGGTCGGGGAGGTGCTGGGCAGGCTCCCTGCATCCGGCGAGGTGCCCCCTGTGCTTCCCCCTGGGAGAGATACCCCATGACCCCTCACACATGGTGGGCAGAGCATGTGCGTTCCACCGTAAGTGCATCCTGAAAGGTGGTAACTGTGGCTCCCAGGACCTCCACCCATGACCTTGGGCCAGACAGACTCTGTAAGGAATGGACTCAGCAAGGTGCTGTCCCCAGGCTCCCTCAGGGTCTGGGGGCCCAATCACAGCCTTTACCTCAAGTCAGAGACTCCGTGAAGAGGAGGGACCCACACACAAGGGGTGTTTTTCAAACATCACCCACCCCGAAGACAGGCAGAGAAGGCCGGCACAGTCCAGTCCATAAGTGTCGAGATTAGCAGAACGTCTGGATACAGACAAAGAGAAATGAGCAAAAAAGAGTCAAAGGTGGTAGTTGGAGAAGCATGGGTCCAAGGGACCAGGGCAAGGCTGCATCGTGACAGCAGAGTGTGGGGAGGAAAGGCAGCAGAACCAGAGAGGAGCTCACGTGCACAAATAGGATAGAGGAAGGCTGAAGGGCGTTTCAAGGTCAGATGCTCCCTGCGAAGATGGGACGAGCCAGTCCGTCGGCTACCGGGCCCCTCACGGGGACCCTGCTGAGAGGAGTTCCACAGGTTGGGTGGAAGACCCCCGACCTCGGCCTGGGTCAGGGAATCCAAGAGGGGGAGCAGGAAGGACACGCGTCAGCCTGTACTTCTAGAAACACAATCACAAGAAATAGGAGAAGGTTCAGATCGTATCTGAAAAAACACCAAGACCGAGAGAGGCAGGAGGTACTCCGTGGTAAGTCGGTTGTTTATGATGTAGTTGTGAGGATGTTTCTCGGCGGATGTTTGCACAGAGACAGAAGGAAAGTCTGCACATCGAGGTCAGGACACCATAGGACCGATGCGACAGGGAGAGCAGTGGGGAGAACGGGAAGAGCCACCGACCCCAGAGCAGGCAACGCCAAGGGTGGGCGCTACTTCTTGTCCGGGAAGAAACTGCCTGCGGGGCTAACGGACTAGTAAACACGGGGGGCGGGGGACAGTTCTCCGGGCCGCGGAGCGGACGTTGGTGGAGGACACACGCGAAGTCAAGGATCGGTTTTGCACTGGTATCCGACTGGATCAGAAAGACCGCTGGCCCCGAGGGCCCGGCAGGGCACGTTCCTCCAGGAACGCTCACGGCCCCAGTGTGGGCACGTGGGACAGCCAGACAGACGCACGCCCGACACATAGTCACTTCCGAGGACGTGTCCACATTTACCATCGTGTGCTGTGAGGTCTGGAAAGGGCGGATGGGAAAATGGGATGTTGGCATCAGCAGATCTCCTCCAGCAGAGAGTCTCCTCTGCATGCCCCGGCACGAGAAGAAATTTCTAGCATCCTGCCCCTTGCTGCTCACTCACTCCCTCTGCCCCAAGAAGGAGCAGCTAGCCAGCTCGAGTTGGGGGTACAGGTCCCTGGGATGAAGCTTAGTTCAGCTTCCTTGGCTTTGCTGTTCCCTCTCTTGGATTTCTTTTCCTCAAGGAATTCCTTCTCCTCCCTGCCTCCTCCTCCAGGGGGTCAGCGGGGCGAGCAGGGCTCTCTGCACTCCCCCAGGAGAAGCCGGAAGCCAGCCGGGCACTCTGGTGGCCAAGTTGGGTTGAAGCTGCGTTTGGGCCTCGGGCCCCCTCCTCCACAGGGTAATTGTTGAAACAATGATGATGTAATCTTCGTTTGCAGTCATCTGGGCTTTCCAAGTGACCCTGTTGCCCATGAGGGGCAGCAGGATGAGGTGAGATGTCGAGGCCAAGCCTGCCGACACTTTCCCAACAGGCTGACCCACAGAATTTTCTGGTTCACTGGAATTGAAGTGAAACATAGCAATCATGGCTTTGAGAAGATTTCCCCGGGGACCTCTGCAGGCTGTCCCGCTCGGAACACCGACGTGGTGACGATCATTCTAGAAGAAAAGTGGCCTTTCCTGCTCAGGCATCGACCCGAGGGCAATCCGTAGCTCAAACATAAGAATGCAGGAGATGTCGGAGGGGATTCGTGGGCTCCACCCGGGCCAGCAACCCGGCACAGGAACCACGTGGGGTCCCCGGACGAGAGCCCTACCGTCAGAACCAACTCAATTCGTCAGACGACTTCCTGGCAAATCCAAACGAGGATAGAGAACATCCACCCAGAGGGGAAGATAGGAAGGCAACGCTCTCTGGATTGTGGTTTTACTAGTCAATTTTTACTTTTATTTTTTTAATGTTTCATTTCTTTTTTTAATTTTTAAAATTTGTTTGTTTGTTTGTTTATTTTATTCTTTCAGTCTTCCAAGATTGATTGTTCATGCACCACACCCAGTGCTCCAGGCAATACGTGCCCTTCTCAATATCCACCACCAGGCTCGCCCAACCCCGCACCCCCTCCCTTCCAAAACCCTCAGTTTGTTGCTCAGAGTCCGCGGTCTCTCATGTTTTGTCTCCCCCTCCAATTTTCCCCCATTCACCCTTCCTTTCCTACTCACAATGTCCTCCATGATTTTCTTTATACTCCACATGTAAGTGAGACCATAAGATAATTGACTCTCTCTGCTTGACTTATTTCACTCCACATAATCTCTTCCAGTCCTGTCCATGTTGATACAAAAGTTGGGTATTCATCCTTTCTGATGGAGGCATAATATTCTATTGTATATATGGACCACATTTTCCTTATCCACTCATCTGTTGAAGGACATCTTGGCTTTTTCCACAGTTTGGCGACTGTGGCCATTGCTGCTGTGAACATTGGGGTACCTGTGGCCCAATTTTGAAAACCGTCTACGTTTCATCAATCCGCACGCTCGTGGCTGCTTGGCCTCTGCAGATGGGGCTCCCGTCGGAGACAGTGGGTGCAGCCCCGGGCCCTGGCCTGGAGCGCTGAACGTGCAGCCACACCAACCGTCTCTTCTGTGTGCGCAGTGACGCGAGCTGTGGGAGGAGGGCGGCCGGAGCGCGGGAGGGACCCTGAGGCTGCTCCCCGCGGAGTCTGGAACTTATGTGGAAGTGAGGGTACAC
>JAPYYJ010002376.1:0-12914 GCA_028533885.1 Nasua narica | reverse complement strand
TGTTGGCAATTAGATACACTGCAATTTAATCCCATGCATTTTGTTTGGTTTGGTTTGGTTTTTGTTCAGATGGCTAACATTTTTAAAGATTTGCCCCGTCTTGATGATTTACTGTCCCAGTCTTGATGGAAGTTCCAACACCTTATCGGTTGCTTCCTTTAAGGTACAGGCTGTCCCTTCAGTCATGCTGTTCCAACAGAGGTCCCTGGAGAATGTACTTTGATAAAATGTTTCGCTGTAACGAGGCTTCTCCCCTGGCGACCTTCCATAGTCCCTCTTCACACACATTCCCTTACCTTGTCATGGCTCGGATCTGTCTTTTCTCACTGATTTCACTAATCTACGATTATTTTCTTGTTATTGAAAATCATCATCACGCTTTCCGCTGCTATTTATTCCTGGAAACTGCATATTAAGATGATTATTTTTATCTTTCCGACACTAAAGTTACAACTCATAAATTTTACAGTCCTGCTGCGTGGATGTTACTTCCACAGCATCCTGCCTGTAGCTTCTCAGTGAAGGGAGTCCCGAGGTTGTTTCCTGAGAGGGAACGGAATGCAGAAGGGACTTGACAATGGGTCAAGTTTGCAACAACTTCCGAGGGGAAGAGGGACAAAAGAGCCCTAGGAGGCAGAGCAGAGAGGGTTGCAAGCAGCACCAGGGCCTCACTGTATTAGAAAGGGCCTCTACCCCGGCCCCACGGAGCTTCCCCGGAACGCAAGCTCTGCCTCTGATTCTCACCCCACTGGAACGTGGGCTACGTGCCGCTACTGGGAGATAAAAGTCAGCTCATCTACTAACATTTCCCACTTCCAGAGGAACCATAAGGTTGCTTTTAAGTGGTAAGCACAGCGCAGACTCTGAATCTGACCGTGTAGGAGAACGAGTTATTCTTGCAGAAAGCAACCTGGAGATTCATTACAGGGTGATGAAGCTTTCGAGTGGAGCTTTCTACATTCGTTTTTTACAGCGAATCATCATAGGGTGGAAAAGTAATTTGAACAATGAGTAATTCTGTGCAACTATCCCATAGAGAGAAAGGGACGTCCGCCGCAGCCTCTAGTATGTATGGGAATAGCCGGGCAGCGCTCTGACGTGAAGACCCGTGGCTGCTGGGGTCTGTGCCCGCGGTTGGTCTTCGCCGCGGCCCTTCCGCAGCCCGCCTCCTGTCATTCGCCCTCCTGCTGTCTGCGCCCACCTGTTCCCATCTCAGGACCTCCGCACGTTCTTTAAAATGACCGAAGAATGCAAAGCACTTCTATTTATGCATGTTATACCTACGGACATGTATTACATTAGAAAGTGTCTAAACAGCACCTCAACGTCAAGAAATATTATTAACAAATAGAAGTTCTCTTGCCCTTTATTATACTTCATTTTTTTGTCCTAGCTGCCAAAAAGTTGGGAAATAAATGTGACTGCATTTGAAAAAAAAGAAACATTTACTTGGGAAGTAAATGTGACTGCATTTGAAAAAAAAGAAAGAAAGAAATGACAACTGAGACACTTTTAAATACTTTAACGCACTTAAAAATAACAGTAAAATTAGTCTAGGCCGTGTTAACATAATTGACTTTATGAGAGTTAGCTGTATTTTCCAAAGCAAAAATAATTTAAGGTAGGGCTGCCTGGGTGGCTCGGTCAGTGAAGCATCTGACTGTTGGTCTCAGCTCAGGTCATGATGTCACGGGTGGCGAGATTGAGCCCCACGTACGCTCCATGCTCAGGGTTAGTCTGCTTGAGATTCCGTCTCTCCTCCCCCCCCCTCTCTCCCTGTCCTAGCATGCACGTGTGCACGCACATGCACTCTCTCTCTAAAATAAATAGATATCTTTAAAAAATGAAAAAAAATTAGGGTAGAGAGTGCCACTGCAAACCTATTTAATGTCTGGCTTAAGACAAGAGAGTAGATTCTTTAGTCTACTTCTATATGAGAAACTGAGGGTGTCATATACATCATGTCGCTTCTGGAAACTTCCACCATTCACTCCTGAGAGAATGAGAGTGAAAAGGCTAATAATGTCTTGGTGTGACTAGGTAAAGGTTTTGACCTCATCACCCTCCTCTGAGGGTCTTAGAGGCCTCCCAGGGACCCTGAGCTACACTTTAAGAACCACAACTCCACACTCATGAGCCTCCATTTGGTTGGAAATAAGTCAATAGGGTGACTGCTAGATAACAGAAACTAAGGCTGAAGAATTGAGTTGAGGCTAAAGCATGTCCATATTTGGACATTCCCCATCTTCTGGGAAAAAGCTGAGCATTCCTGCCCAAGAGGCAGACAATAATTAGGGACATCCCAAAGACACCCCCACTCCTCCAAATTCACACAGCTTTGAATTTCTGAAAGGTCTTTCTCAAGCATCATTTGGTTTGATCTCTACCGTAACTCTGTGAAGAAACCAAGACAACTCTTTACCTCCTTTTCCACTCAAGGAAAGAGATACTTAGTGGCTTTCTCAAGGTCCTCGAGTTCCTTCAAGGACCACCAAACTCACTCCTTAATTCCCTAAGGCCTTCCCTATGCAAGCTGTCTTTCCTCATTGCGAGGTCAACCCATGTACATGAGAGTCCGGTGACAGAAATCATGGTTAGAAAGTGATTGCAAGCAGATATTGAAGCTCACTTCAATTATAGTGACTCACAGATGCACCAGTGTATTCTCTTTTTTGATCCTTTAGCAAGCAAAAATAGTTAATGTGTGCAAGAGGATCAGCTAGATCCTTTGGTCGGTACTATTGAAGTTTGCATGTCTATGATGAGAAGAAAATTCACCATTCATTACCAGGACCAGTGAGAGCCGATTAAACAAATGCTATCCACAAGCTAAGCTAGTCAACTTTTAAAATATTCAAAGAACATTAGGAAGACCTTACATGGATTCTTTTCAAGGTGTCCTGGACTTGGATGCTAAGAAAGGGGCTTCGGACTGAGTGCTGACTGGCTGGTTCGTCTCTGGTCTTTGCAGGCCTGTCATGATTTCTACCATAACTGTGAGAAAACCAGGGCCCTTTAAGTAACTACTCTCATCTTACCATCTGCTGAGAGGAAGACCAAATTTCTTCAGGAAACATTTCTTCAGCAAGCTAGGCTGCTTTTGTTCTATTACAAACGGCAATCTTTTTTAACACCTGACACCAAGAGTTGACTTACATCTTGTATTCATTCTTTCTTTTGAAGATTGGGTCTATACAGGGTGGCCAAGTGATCCCAAAGAACCATTCTGACACCAGTTTTTTTGTTTTGAATTGTCATCATATCACCTAAGATGTGCCATCTTAACCATTTTTAAGTGTGTTCACTTATTTTTTTGTACACATTCACATTGTGGTGCAACCAACCTCCAGAACTGTTTTCATCTTGTCACTGAACAACAACCCCCAATTTCTCCATCACTGCCAATGCCTGGCAACCACCTTTCTACTTTCTGTCTCTATGAACTAAGCACCTCATATTAGTGGAATCAAACTCTATTTGTTGCCTTGTGTCTGGTCTATTTCGTTTAGCAGGATGCCCTCAAGGTTCACCCATATTGTGGCACGTGTCAGAATTTCATTCTTTTTAAAGGCTGAATAGTATTCCACTACATGGATAGATCCCATTCTGTTTATCCATTCACGCATCAGTGTACTTTTGGGCTGTTTCCACTTCTTGGTTCCTCCGTACAATACTGCTATGAACATCGGTATACAAATAACTCTTTCAGATCTTTCTTTCAATTCTTTTGAGTTAAGAGTAGCTTTTGAGGGCACCTGGGTGGCTCAGTTGGTTGGGCGACTGCCTTCGGCTCAGTTCATGATCCCGGAGTCCCGGGATCGAGTCCCATATCGGACT
Organism: Nasua narica; assembly: GCA_028533885.1. Lineage (NCBI taxonomy): Eukaryota > Metazoa > Chordata > Mammalia > Carnivora > Procyonidae > Nasua > Nasua narica. Next base: position 9,077 of record JAPYYJ010002376.1, on the reverse strand, counting down.
CCCGGCTCTGCGGGAAGTCTGCTTCTCCCTCTGACCTTCTCCCCTCTCATTCTCGGTCTCTCTCTCAAATAAATAAATAAATAAATAAATAAATAAATAAATAATCAATCTTTAAAAAAAAAAAAGAGTAGCTTTTGATAGAATGGATTAGTAGTGTAAGGCAGAGGCCCAGGAGGCCCCAGAATACCCAAGAATCACAGAATTCCTCCAACACGACCTTGGCACAGCCTGGTTTTCCAAGGTGACTGCTCATGTGAAAAGCCTGTGACAGATGAGCTGTTTTCAATGAAGGCTTAGTTTGGCGAGCCTTGAAACTTGGAACTATGTTTTATGTGATTTTATACTATAAAATTTCTTCCCTAATAAAGCAATTATCATGGCTTATAGGATTGAAAAGCAATATATGCTAGAATTGTTATGTCATGTAAAACTTTTTTTCTGCGCTTTTATAAAAAGAAATGAAGAACTTACTTCCTTGGTCCTTTCTCTGGAGAATTCAAATTCTGATCTATGGCTCTGACCTGTAGCACATCTACAGTGGGTTATAACTGATATTCTTTGAGAATGTGTAATCAGAATGATTTTAGCCAAATGCTTGTTGGAATGCGTAAATAATTTTACTGGGTTTTTCTGATTACGATCTTGAGTGAGCTAAGTCTTTACCTTGCAACAATCGTCCTTGCCACCCTCTACCCCCATTCTAGTTCTGACTTGCTTTAATTATTTTTATGTCCCTATGTGTTCATACAACTCTTTCATAGTCTCTTTCTGGAAACATCTATTACATATTCAAAAGTGGCTTGCATGTGTTTTCTCTTATTTGCAACTGCTAAATGAAAATGTTAATGAGCGATCCCTTTGGCTCTCTCATGAATTATCTACCTTGTTTTTCTATAGCAACTTTCTCCTTAATCCGCAGCGTCCTGGCAAGGGGGCAGTTTCAGGAAAGGAGGAAACCCTAATTATCATGCTTAGTATGGGGGTAAGTTACCAGCAGTTTTTGAATTATTCCTAAACAATTTTTCTTCTCTTTTCCACCCACCCTTCCTGTCTCACTGCCTTTGGGAACACGGAATGTGGATCTGGCCATCATCTGGAAAAATGTTATCTCGGCACCATGGGACATTGATTATGTGGGTGAGTCCTGAAATTAATGTTCAAGTTGTTGGTTTCTCTCTTTGTTTGTGGAAGACAAAAACTGCCAGATGAAATTGTTTGAGGAGAAAATACCTTTAGCATCCTGGTGTGTGTACCCCCATGGGCCTGTAGTTAATCTTCCTGCATTAAAGGGGGAGAGATCCTGATGTGAATTATTAGAAGCCCCCAAATTAAAATGAAACAAAGATGAATCATATGCAATGACAAAAGTTGATATTTAAACTCTTGCTATTGGTATTCTTTTTTTGTGGGGTTAATATAATGTCGGATAATAGTTCTTTATAACAAAGTAATTCATAAAGATCGCATGTAGTTTGACATGGAATTCTCTAAGTCTCTTGTCCAGTGTTCTCTATACATTACACACCTCAAATATTCATTGGTGCCAATTATGGCCGATGGAAATATATTCATTTTTGTGGTGCTGGCTTTGTTTCTAATGTAAATGCATTGGAAAACAACACAGTGGAAATTGTTCATTGTTGATGTATCTACATTAAAGGATTGATGAGATCTTGACATGAAAACCTCCCACTTAAGTTAGTTCTTAGTAGGTGAATAAAGTCAAGGTAGCAAAACTGTTAAATTTCAAACTCCAACTTCCTTGTTCCCAAACTGGATGATAAGAATATAAGAGGCCCTCAGCTTTTCTGCATGTAGGAGTAGGACTGGAAGAGAGGGTTTAAGTCTATGGGTGGATTTCTTGCTATGGAGTGGAGACCAAAAAGCAGGCAGATTTCAAACACAAAAAATAGATTCTTAAATACGTTTTTTCCCCCTACTTCTCAAGCATGTGGGAAGCAGGATTCAGAGAAAAGTCCTTGATTAGCATGGTATTATAGAAGTGACTGGTCCAATAGCTTCTACACCTTTCTTAAAGTACTTAGCGTGGCTGATTACTGGAAAAAAGAAATCGGTTGAGGTATACCTCCATAGAAAAATCATTGTCTTGCTTACCACTTCCACTTCTAGACTGGGTCTCCCACTAAGCAAATTTCAAACTGCTGTATCATTGTCTTAGCCAGTTGAAGTAGCAGGATTTCACTTGCTGGGAGCAAACACATTTGTTGTTGCAATCTGTTATTTCTGAAATTTCTAAAATTATGTGGAGTGTTAGCATGAAATTTGGCATCAAGGTTTGTAAGATTTTCTATTCTGGTGTAAGCAATTTGTGAATCTTTATCTTAGATGATTTAGTTGCCCATAAATATCCTTAGGAATATGTGTCATTTGAGTTTAATCTGTGCGCTGTGAGTAGCTGATTTGACACAATTACCACCTAATCAGCTGTTTAGCCTATTGGGTTATGTTATCGTTCTTTGCTCCGTATTAAAATCTCCTGCCAGGGGCGCCTGGGTGCCCCGCTCTGTCAGTTAAACATCTGACTCTTGGTTTTGGCTCAAGTCCTGGTGTCAGGGTCCTGAGATGGAGCCCTATGTTGGGCTTTGCACTCAGCAGGGAGTCTGCTTGAGATGCTCTCCCTCGGCCCCCCCTGCACTCACACCCTCTCAGTCTCTCTCTCTCTCTTTCTCGGTCTCAAATAAATAAATAAATCTTTAAAAAAGTATCCCCTTCCAGGATTCACATTATATGTGTTCCTCTTTGTATCTCTCCAAGTCTTTTCATCTCTCTCCTTCCCAGAAACAATAAACGGCTAGACAATCATCCTTAAAATCTCATTTTCTCTTCCCGTAATGAATGATCAGTGGCCAGAACCTCCTTGTTTGAAATTGATCATGAGCTAAATCTTGTGAATTCTTTTGTCTGGGACCTTGAAAGCCTTCTGAAGATAATGCTGTATTTGTGAGAGATTCAGAAAAATCTTCGGAAATCTCTGATCCTAAAAGCAGCAAAGTACAAGCACGGCTGTTTTCCTATGATTTTTCAGCTGACTCTGTAGCAGTACACACGAGTCTCCCCACCAGCCTCTCCCTCTCCTTGTTCTAAGTCCTCGTTCTACTGAGGGACTCTTTTGACTTGGGGGTCATTCAGGGTTTTTTTTTTTTTTTTTAAGATTTTATTTATTTATTTGAGAGAGAGAGAGAGAGAATGAGAGGGGAGAAGGTCAGAGGGAGAAGCAGACTTCCCGCAGAGCTGGGAGCCCGATATGGGACTCGATCCCAGGACTCCGGGATCATGACCTGAGCCGAAGGCAGTCGCCCAACCAACTGAGCAACCCAGGCGCCGCATTCAGGGTTTTTTATTTGTTTTTGTTCCACTTACAGGGAGGGAGATAGGTTGGCTCTGCAGCCCAAAGAGTTACTGGTTTGGTGCATTAAGGACCATTCCCTAAAACAAAACAAAAACAAAACACACACACACACAAAACTGGTAGATTTGCACACTGACACAGTTCACTTTCTGCGATATACGCAATCACATACCATCACCACCTTGGCATTGAGCCGCACATTCTGACTTCCTCTCACCCAGGCACTGGGTTATGGGCTTCACACGAGTCCCATTTAATTTTCCTAACAAATCTTTTGATACGGGGACTTTCTATCACCTAATTTTAAGGGGTTGAGCAAACCGAGGGCCAACTTAACCTGCCAAAACCCACCAGGGTCATTGATTCATAAGATGTTTTCGCTAGACACGTTGTCTTTTAACCAGTTTAATATACTTCTTGACTCTTCTCTGCCCCTGAAGATGGAATTTTGGTACATCTCGGACAGTGATTTGTCATGTACAACTAAAGGTGTCTTTTATCTGGCAGTTATCTAAAGCTCTTTCCTGAGTCGAAAGTGACAGTCCTGGGTGGCAGGGTGCAGAGGGGCAAGAATGATTATAGTAAAAGACCTCTTAGTAGGGTAATTTGCCCTGAGGAAGTGATTTCTTTTTCTAGAGAAGTTGATATTTTTGCATTTGACAGGATAACCATTTTTAATAGAGCTAAGTGGAGTTTTGGAGGAAAATCAGAAGCTAACACTTTTCCAAATTCACAGAATCCTTGTTCTGGCAATTTCCATTTGGATTTCCAACTCTTGTTTTTGAGTGTTATTGAACACCCAATCCAATCACGAGTACATCTCTAATAGCTAATTTTCTGCTTTATTAGTCGGGGTAATAAGGCCTTTCAAAATCAGAGGGATATGAAAAGCAAAAAGTTATCTCAGCCAGTTAGTTCACCTTGCCTCTATCTTTCAAGGAACTCCATTGACAACGTAGGAGTTAATGGACCGGAGCTATGGAAGTGTTTGGCCGGAATGCTGTTATTTGCAGTTGCTGAAGGGGTGCCTTTCCCCATCCTATCTTACTTGGGTTTTGCAACAGCTTGCTGAGCCTTTCTTTTCATCTTTATTCTCTTCTCCATCTGGCTTCAGAGATACATATCCAAACCATACATCTCTTGCTTGAAACACTCCGGCGGTTGCACAGTGCTTCTCATAGAGCTTCTCCATAGCATGGCCACACCCTGCTGAGCACTGATCGCTTGGGTGGGCGACGCAGCTAAAGTGTGACTCATAAATCAAGTATTAAAGTTTAAAAGGTATATGTATTTTTTTTTCAAGATTTTCTTTAAATTCAAGTTAGTTAACATATAGTGGGGTATTAGTTTCAGGGGCAGAATTCAGTGATTCTTCGTTGGCATGTAACACCCCGGGCTCATTAAGACAAGTGCCCTCCTAAATGCCCGTCACCCTTTTACTACATCTCCCCACCCACCTCCCTCCCAGCAACCCTCAGTTTGTCTCCTGTAGCTGAGTCTGATGGTTTGCCTCCCTCTCTGTTTTTATCTTAATTTATTTTTCCTTCCCTTCTATTTTCATCTGTTTCTTAATTTTCACATATCAATGAAATCATATGGCATATGTCTTTCTCTGACTGACTTATTTCGCTCAGCATAATACACTCTCGTTCCATTCACATCATTGCAAATAGCAAGAGTTCATTCTTTTTGATGGCTGAGTAATATTTCATTATATATGCCACACTGTCTATTCATTCATCAGTCTATGGACATCTGGGCTCTTTCCATAATTTGGGTATGATTGATAATGCTGCTATAAACATTGGGATGCATGTGCCCCTTCAAATCATTATGTTTATATCCTTTGGATAAATACCTAATGGTGCAATTGCTGTGTCATAGGGTAATTCTATTTTTAACTTTTTGAGGAACCTCCAAACTGTTTTCCAGAGTGACTGCACCAGTTTGCATTCCCACTAACAGTGTAGGAGGGTTCCCCTTTCTCGGCATCCTTGCCAACATCTATTGTTTGCTGAGTTATTTTTAGCCATTTTGACAGGTGTGAAGTGGTATCTCATCATGGTTTTGATTTGTATTTCTCTGATGATGAGTGATGTTGAGCATTTTTTCATATGTCTTTTAGCCATTTGTATGCCGCCTTTGGAGAAATATCTGTTCATGTCTTCTGCCCATTTATTAACTGAATTGTTTTGTTTTTGGGTGTTGAGTTTGGTGAGTTCTTTATAGATTTGGATACCAGCCCTTTATCTGATATATCATTTGCAAATATCTTTCCCATTCCATAGGTTGCCTTTTAGTCTTGTTGCTTGTTTCCTTTGCTGGGCAGAAGCTTCTGATGAAGTCCCAGTGGTTCATTTCTGCTTTTCTTTCCTTACCTCCAGAGATGTATCTAGCAGGAAGTAGCTGCAGTCAGGGTCAAAGAAGTTGCTGGCTGTGTTCTCCTTTAGGATTTTTTTTTTTTAAGATTTTATTTAATTATTTGACAGAGAGAGATTTGACAGGGGTGTGAGATCACAAGTAGGCAGAGAGGCAGGCAGAGAGAGGGGGAAGCAGGCTCCCCGCTGAGAGGAGAGCCCAATGTGGGACTTGATCCCAGGACCCTGAGATCATGACCTGAGCCGAAGGCAGAGGCTTTAACCCTCTGAGCCACCCAGGCACCCCTCCTCTAGGATTTTGATGGTTTCCTTTCTCACATTTAGGTATTTCATCCATTTTGAATTTATTTTTGTGTATTGGTGTACATAAGTGGTCTAGTTTCATTCTTCTGCGTGTGGCTGTCCAATTCTCCCACCACCATTTGCTAAAGAGACTGTCTTTTTTCCATAGGATGTTCTTTCCTGCCTTGTTGGAGATTAGTTGACCATAGAGTTGAGGGTCCATTTCTGGGTTTTCTATTCTGGTCCATTGATCTATGTGTCTGTTCTTGTGCTAATACCATTCTGTCTTGATGATTATAGCTTCGTAATACAGCTTGAAGTCTGGAATTGTGATGCCTTCAGTTTTGGTTTTCATTACTTTGGCTATTCAAGGTCTTTTCTGGTTCCGTACAAATTTTAGAATGGCTTGTTCTGGCTCTGTGAAAAATGCTGGTGTTATTTTGATAGGGACTGCATTGAGTGTATAGATTGCTTGGGTAGTATAAACATTTTAACAATATTTGTTCTTCCAATCCATGACCTTGGAATGTTTTTCCATTTCTTTGTGTCATCTTCAATTTCTTTCATAAGTGTTATATAGTTTTCATAGTAGAGAACATTTAACTCTTTGGTTAGGTATATTCCTAGGTATCTTTTGGTTTTTGGTGCAATTATAAATGGGACTGATTCCTCGACTTCTCTTTCTGCTGTTTCACTATTGGTGAATAGAAATGCACAGAAGGTAAATATTTTTGAAATTAAATAGACTAGATTCAAGTTTACCTCTATGGCAATATTGTTTTCACTTGCCCTTATTCTCTATTATTTTTTGTGGGTATGAGGGGGGCGAGGAGGGAGGGTGCCTTCGCTGACTAGGTCCTGGGGGTTTTGTAAAATCATCAGCCTTGCTTATCAGTCCCATCACCTAATGGTTCCTGGTGTACAACTAACAATTTTGTTTATCAAGAGTTTTCTGTAGCACTTGTGAGTTGTGATTTCATAGCTATTAACTTTTTCTATGTAATTTTACTTACGGGTAATTATAGGTAAGAAACAAGGCAAGGACAGATGAGGAAAACTCCAACATTTGTATTATATATGTAATGACGTTGTGACTATTCTTACCCATAATGAAAATTGTTTATGATTACAAAATAAACGGCAAAATGATGATAAATGTAAAACTTGCAAAAAGATGAGTCATATAAATTAAAGGTTAAAAAATATACAGTTCATTTGTTTTAATAACAATAGCCTCCATTTATTCTCAATGGTCTATATTTATTTACCTTTTTGATATTACCCATATAATGAAGATCTGAAAAAGTTTTCAATATAAAGCAAAATATTTCGAAATATTTTACGCATTGGAGATTTTTCTTATAAAATGATTTAGTGTGTGATAAATAATGTTATTACTTATGTATTGACATGAAGCTGTTATCGGTATTGTGCTTATTCTTCCAAAATGTCTATGCTGTTTTTTGCTTTAGTTTCCCAAATAATTTTGGTAGAGGTGAGGATTTAGAAAAATCTGGAAATATAGCTTATATGGAAAAGACATCTGTCTTGTGTCTCAGTCTGAAAAGGAAAAGTCAAAACTGAAGTTAGGATTATTGCAAGTTCTTCCCTGATCTGATTACTGCTGCATTTGCTATTTCCCTTGTGACCCCACCCTTGTCACTCCTGCTTATGCTCACTGGTGTGGCCAGCCTTTAGCATCCCAGAAACCTTCATGTATCCGTGATTTTTCTCATATCTTCTTTCTGACTCGAACTCCTTACCTCATTTTTATCTAGCATCTCCTGCTTCTTCTTACACACAGCTCTAAAAGAAGTCTATCCTGATAACTTTCCTCTCCCCTTACCCTACTGGGTGTAAGAACCCTTTGGACTCGAAGGTTATGGACCCTCCCTCACATCTGTTCATATAGTCAGGGAGTGATGGATTTACCCGAATAGCTCCCCTGGTGTTTTCTAAAATCAGAAAGAACTAGGACTTCATTCTTTTACTAATTTCTTTATGCCTATCACCTAAAATTTGGTAGACTGTCACAGGGTGTGTTTCTTGAGAAAGAAGTAGACTGTGAAATGGACATTGGTTGGCCAATGTGTTTTTTTTCGCGAGTATTCCTGAGACCAACACCAAGCAAGAAAGCAGAACTGGGCAGGGGGAGAAGTTGGGCTTGGTTGTGTTTCCCACAAAGGCATCAGCCCACCCTATGGGGAGCTCTGGAGTTGGGGTGACCTTCAGGGGTTGTTTCTAGTCAGAGCAAGAGGGCCTTAGCATTTTTGCCTCCACATAGACTGGACCTCTGGGATTTTGGCTGCTCCTGGTAGGAGGTGTGGCATGGGCAAGGCAATTGTCTTCGGTAAAGACAGTCCCCAAAGAGGACTAATAGCTGGGGGTTGCCCTTTGGCAGCACTTTCAGTGACTGGAAGATTATAATTCTTCATCCCCTGGAAGGGGATCTAGGCAGTGTACCATAGTGGCCACCATATTACAAAAAAATGTTATCCTAATATCAGGTCCTAATAATAGAACACCATAACTGTTTTCTGTGAAATTAACTAAAGAGCAGAATGCCTGTGTATTAGGGGAATTGGAGACGAGAGAAGGAAATGAAACAGTGGGCAACTTCTATCTGCCCTATTAATAGAAATGGTTTAAATAAAATGGATTTCTCTCTGGACTGTAGTTAATAACAATGTATCATCATTGGTTCATTAATTATAATGATGTACTATAATAATAAGAGATGGTGTTAGGATTGGAAACTGACCTGGTCTACTTGTGAAATCCTGTACCATCTCTGCAGATCTTCTAAAGCTCTGAAACTATTTCAAAATAAAAGTGTATGAAACACCACTTTATATATTTTTTTCTCCCCAAATATGTTTATTTTAATTTTTCAGTGTTACAAGATTGATTGTTCATGCACCACACCCAGTGCTCCATGCAATACGTGCCCTTCTCAATACCCACCACCAGGCTTGCCCACCCCCTCACACCCTCCCCTCCAAAACCCTCAGTTTGTTGCTCAGTGTCCAAAGTCTCTCCTGGTTCAT
>JAPYYJ010002375.1:0-12917 GCA_028533885.1 Nasua narica | reverse complement strand
ATTGGTGATGACGACAATGATGATGATGATGGTGGTAAGCTCTCAAATGATCCCTCCCGTGTTTCTCTTATCTTTTTTTTCTTGTTTTGATTATCCTCCTCCAAAGATGCTCGCTACCCAGAGAGAAAGGCCCTGACTGAATAATAAACATTCCCTTGTGCCAAAAAAGAAAAGCATGCACATGTCTCCAGCAAAATCCGCTTGCTGTTCGCATTTGCAAAGCATGTTATCACTCTGAAACAGCGTTTTTCCGAAACGTTTCTCCTCAGCTCCTTTCTATTCTAATTTTCTTCTTGCTCTCTCAAATGGCCAGTTTGGGGGGTGGGCGGGGGCCATGGTGGAGGAGGGGGAAAAAAAACAAAAGAGGAAACTATAACCCTAAACAGGAATAAAATGATCCTCCCTGGTGAAATTATCTTCGCTGTCATGATCTGTCTTTCAGGGACAAAAGTCACCATTTTGTGCAAATGCAGATTTTGCTTCCCTGACTCTTTGATTGTGAAGAGCGATTTAAGGTTTGAGTAAACCCTTATGACGATTCGTAACAATGGCCTTCGGCTTCAGTCTGCCACCCAGCAGCTGGGCTGGAGCTCTAACCATCCATATCCCTCGCTGGCTCCTGGGCCCTGGGAAGGAGCTGCTCTCCCCCCACATGTCTTGATTTTTCTGGTAAGATCCCTGAAGGTGGGCCGCACTCTCCTTCTTCTGATAGTCCCCAAAACAAGGATCTTGGCTCGGAGAATATTTGAGGGTCCCCATTCACACCATAGCTTCTAAAGCTCCCCTTGGCCTTCAGGTGGGGATGCTTCTGAGTGTCCTTGCTTTCAGGGCCAAGGACTCGCCAACAGGCATTTGCCCCCAGGCTGAAGACTGCTTTGTCCCTTTCTCTTTGTTTGAGGTCTGTACCTTGAAGGAATGATACCCATCCCAAAGTTCTGGCCACTTGTCTGGGAAGTGGGATGGGGGCTGGGGGCAACAATTCTCATGTAAATGAGATTCACATTGGCTTGTGCTGGTAGGTCAGAGCTCTGCAGTGGATAAGCAATCCACCTTCTCCCAATTTCAAGCTCAGGGATGGAGAAGGGGAGATTTTTTTATGGATGACTTCATTTTTTCCTGATCCCAGTCATAACCTCCTTCAGACGGACACAGTTAGGTAGTACCCCACCAATAAGAGCAATTGTGTGTGTGTATAAAAGAACTGAAAAAGATTTTTGACTGCCTTCAAAAGCTTGTGAAGAAATAACAAATGCATTTCTTTTTGTAGTTTTTCATACCTCTTCCCTCCCCACGGCAGTGAGGACCCTGATTCATCGTGGCAAGTAGTTGGTTAGAACTGGCCAAAGCCTGTCTGGTCTCAGTTTTATACCCTGTCCAGGAGACGTGTGTGCCGATGGTGGCAGAGACCTGGTCAGATCCAAATGCTGAGAATGGGGGCGCCTGAGTGGCTCAGTCAGTTGAGCGTCCGACTCTTGGTTTCCTCTCAGTTCATGGTCTCCAGGTAATGGTTTCAGGGTCATGGGATTGAGCCCAGAGTTGGACTCCAGGCTCAGCAGGGAGTCTGCTCAAGATTCTCTCCCTCTCCCTCTGCCCCTCTCCCGACTCATGTGCTCTCTCTCTAAAATAAATAAATAAATAAATAAATAAATAAATAAATAAATCTTTAAAAAAATGCTGAGAATGAAATCCTGTCCTGAATCCAAACTCCTTATTTTTAAAATTTTATAAAACAATGTTCTTGATAAAAAAATCAACAGAAAAGAGAAACCCCCAGGCCTAAATTCAAACCAACCGTGTTCCATGCTATAGGATATGCAATGGCCAACGTGTTATTAGTAAAACTCTGACTTCAACCCAAAGAGAATGAGTTTCTGGGTATAATTTAGTAGCTCATAAAAAATGAAGCTCGAGATGATTAGGGAAACAACGATACATATATGTAAATATCACATACTACTAAATAATATTTATCAATAAAATAAACAATATACTAATATTACATCTTTATCACACATTATTAGATATTAAACATATATAAATTATATATATGTATGTACATGCTTCTCCAAATTTCTTCTTTTATTGCTAATACGCCTTCAGTTAGAAGTTCCTAATGAGGAAATTAGGTGTCAAGGTTACAATATTAGCATTCACCTTCGAAGTCATCTTCGAAGGCAGATTACAAAAGAGATCCCTAGATTGGGCTGTTCCCTGGGACAAGATTTTCATTTTCCCCAGGTTATGTGGGTCAGAGCAGCTGCAGAGACTCCTGGACGTTCAGGGACCCTGCCAGGCTTTTCCAAGTCCCACAGGGGAAGGGGGCTGCAGGATGCCCTTGCGGATAGTGAAGGGGGCAGTGCAGGAGTGAAACCTGTGTCCCGCCTAATGGAAAAGAAGGCAGACCCTGGACTCCAAGGACCACCTGTGAGATTCTCAAACTGTGTCCTCCATCCTCCACTCATCCATTGTGACCAAATGCAGGCTAGACCATGGCTTCTGTGACCTGAGCCCCAGGAACTGGAGTCTCGGTTAAAAACCACGGTTGTCCCTAAGTACCAGTCAACCTCCAGCTTACAGAACTGTTGCACTTTCCTTGCAGAGAGTTGCTAATTGGTATTCGACTGATGGCTGGTGTTTTTGCAGCAAGAATCAGAACCGCATTAGTAAGGATTCAACATCGACCTGGAGATTGTGCTCAGCGGTGGACAAGACACAGATGTAAACAGACTCGCTCCATGCCTGCTGGGCTTGGTGCCCAAATGATAAGGACAGACATGAAAGGCTCGGGAAAGACATAAAGACTCATGCAGTCCAGGACAGGGGCTCAGAGGAATAACCATTTTGTGTCGGGGTGAATTTCTTTGTCCATTTGGGGGGTATCCTGTGAACCACGATTGGGCTTCTGGAAAGAGCCTATCTAGAGGAAAAATCCAAAGGTGGGTAAGATTGGATGGAATCTGAATTCCATAAAGACGACTCTAATTTCTGCAGTCGACTCGAAGCTCTGTTGCCTGCTCTTGCCACACACACACACACACAAAACTATGCAGCACAAAGCCAAGTCGGATCCGAAGTGGGTTAGGGTATTATATAAGCCCTTGGCGGGAGGGGAGATGGTCTTTTATGTGTGTTTCTTTTGCTGCAGTAGCGGCGGCGGCGGCAGCAGCAGCAAGAGTGGCTCAGGTTGATTTAGAATACGGATGACAGTGGCCTGGCGCGAGCCCACGGCTGACGAAAGCTGCTTATCCCGCTCGGTTTCCATGGAGACGAGCAGGAGCAGCGGCGGCGGCGGCGGCGGCGGTGAGGCTGTCAGCGAGCGCGGTGGCGGCGGCGGCGGCGATCGCGCGTCCGCGGGGGTCTGCAGGAGGAAGGAGGAGGCCGGGGCCGGGACCCTCGCGGCAGACATGGACTTGCATTGTGATTGTGCTGCCGAAACGCCGGCCGCCGAGCAGCCGTCGGGGAAGATTAATAAAGCCGCTTTCAAATTATTCAAGAAGAGGAAATCGGGTGGCACCATGCCCAGCATTTTCGGGGTCAAAAACAAAGGGGATGGGAAAGGCTCGGGTCCGACGGGCATGGTGAGGAGCCGGACCCACGACGGCTTAGCCGAGGTGGTGGTGCTGGAGAGCAGCAAGAAGGAGGAGCCGCGCGGCGGGGGCGACAGCGGGGGCGGCGGCGGGGGTGGCCGCGGCGGAGGGCGGCCGAACCCGGGTCCCCCCAGGGCGGCCGGGACCGGCGTGGGCTCCCTGGCCAACAGCTCGGTGGCGAAGTCGCACAGCTTCTTCTCCCTGCTGAAGAAGAACGGGCGGGCGGAGAACGGCAAGGGCGAGCCGGCGGACGCGAGCAAGGCTGGCGGCAAACAAAAGAGAGGGCTGAAGGGGCTCTTCAGCAGCATGCGCTGGCACAAGAAGGACAAGCGGGCCAAGGCGGAGGCGAAGGGCGAGCGCGCGGGGGCCCCGGGCGGCCTCATCCTGCCGGGCTCGCTCACCGCCAGCCTGGAGTGCGTCAAGGAGGAAACGCCCGGACCCGCCGGCGAGCCGGAGAAGCCCAGCAGGGACGCGCCGCGAGACCCAGCAGGTGAGCTCGGAGGGGGAGAGCCGGAGCCGGCCTCCGCCGATCGCGCCCACGTGCCGGACCGCCGAGAGGCCCACAGCCCCGGGGTCCCTAAGGCCGAAAGCGCCCGGGGAGAGGACGCCGCGGGGCATCGGCGCGCCGAGAAGCCCCGGGCACCCCCCGAGCTGGGCGCTGGGGAGGTCCAGACGGCCGAGGATGCCTCCAGGACAGGTGACGTTCCGGTAAAGACCGTGCCCCTTGTCGACTCGGAATGCGGCCGAGCGGCGGCCGTCCCTGACCCTTCCGCTGTTGATCCACCCTCAGACCCATCGGCTGATCGTATTTGTTTGATGTTTTCTGACGTGACTTCACTGAAAAGCTTTGACTCTCTTACAGGCTGTGGAGATATTATTGCAGACCAAGAGGACGAGGCAGGTCCCAGCTGTGACAAGCATGCCCCCGGGCCAGGCAAGCCAGTTCTCTCTAAAAAGAACCCCGGCGTGGTGGCCTACCAAGGAGGAGGGGAGGAGATGGCGAGCCCGGATGAGCTGGACGACACCTATCTCCAGGAATTCTGGGACATGCTCTCCCAGACTGAGGACCAAGGACCAGGGCCCCAAGAGGGAGCGGCCAAGGCGGCAGCAGCACTGGAAACCAAGGTGGTGGCCGAGACGTCCAAAGACGCCAGGTGTGCGGAAGGGGCCAAGGACGTGTCCTTGGGAAAGCACAGGAGGCTCAACCGGATTCCCATCGAGCTCCATCCCAAGGACGAGCCTAAACAGCCGGAGAAGGAGCAACAGGAAGGCATCCCCAATAGTGATGAGGGCTACTGGGACTCCACCACTCCGGGGCCGGAGGAAGACGGCACCGGCAGCGGCAAAAAGGCAGGCATCCCCCGGGATAGCTACAGCGGAGACGCGCTGTACGATCTCTACGCGGATCCGGATGGAAGCCCGGCGGTCGTTTCCGCCAACGAGGAGACGTCCTGCTTGTCCCGGTTAAAGCCCGTGTCTCCAGTCACTATCACCTGTCCACTGCGAACACCTGGCAGTTTGCTGAAGGACTCTAAAATCCCTATCAGCATCAAGCACCTCTCGAACCTTCCATCCAGCCATCCCGTAGTGCACCAGCAACCAGTCAGGAGTGAGATGCCCAGAACAAAAATCCCAGTTTCCAAAGTGCTGGTCCGCAGGGTCAGCAACCGGGGTTTGGCCGGGACCACCCTCCGGGCAGCGGCGTGCCACGACAGTGCCAAAAAGTTGTGAGGTCTCTGAAGCCGAGGTGGATGGACCCCATGTCAAGGAATACAACTATCCCTTGGAAACCATTCAAATAAGTTTTGCTTCTCCTAAAGAAAGGCTTTTAGGACCATCCCTGCTCCAGAGCCTAGGCCAAGGAGGTCTCTGGGCCGCCAGCGGGGGCAGGATACACGTGAGAGGGGGCGCTACACATGGGATTCTCCTCTCCAGATAAGTTCCCTGAGAATTATTTTCAAGCACTTTTAATTTTTTACCTTTTAAAAAAAATCACTCTTTTTTTCCTTTGATGCGCTGAACACTTGGAAGTCACCTTTACTTGCCTTTGCAGAAAACAGGACTTAACCAAATCTAAGTAAGCATCATGCCATGATATTTGGCCGTGCCAGGGTCCAGAGAGGGCCTGGAGAAACCACTGCCGATACCAGAGGAGCCCCTCCTCTTCCATGACACTTTCCTTCCTTCCTTTCTTCTTTTCCTTTTTCTTTCCAGGAGAGAAAGAGAGAGAGAGAGAGAGAGAGAGAGAGAAAGAAAAGAGAAAAAGACCCTTTACTGTATCACTGTGTGGGAAACACCTGCATCGCTGAAAGACCCAGGTATTTACCTGATGAGCAGAGGGGATCATTGATGGGTCGAAAACTTGCCTACTTTCGTTGCTGGGTATGCAAATAGGTCAATATCTACCACTAGGACAATAAAGGAGCATTTCGGTTTGGTTGGTTTAGATCATTTGTTTGGGGAGAAAGAAGCAGCTCAGCAGAGCAGGTTTTTTCTTTTTCTTTTTCTTTCCCACTCAGTAAAGAAATGAGGGATCAGGGAAAGATTTCACTAAAATGCCAATAGACACAGTATTTTAGCGTTTATAAACTGTAACCTTTTCATGTGTAGATAATGCATATTTTACAGTTTATCCAGTTGTTAGCATTTTATAATCTGTCAGTAACCTTGAATTTAAAATCTGGTTTTATAACAAGTTATGATAACTGTCCCTGAACCACTGATGTTCTTTTATGCACTGTAGCCTACAGCAATTCTGTTTTTGTTTTGTATGGGTTCTCTGGTTCTCAATGCAGGAGGAAAAAAAAAGTCTATTGTGTTGATGTCCCAGAGGAATGGTTCTGTCTTGTCTTGGGTAAGAGACTATTTGCTTCTCACTCCCAATCCTGGTTTTCAGAGATTTTTACCTTGGTTATAAAAATTTTGGATTCAACCATTCTACAACAGATTGGAACTGTATTTAGAAAACCCAATAGAAAAATACAGTTTTTCGTGTTATTTGACTTTTGCTTTATAGATTCATGATTGAGGCAGGTATATTCAGAATATGACGCTGGCAAATGTATGTATCATAAACACTCTATGTCCAGATTGTTTTTTTGAAAAGTGATTTCCTTATATGTGTATTTTCTATTATTTTAGATGAGACATTTATTTCAGAATGGGTTACCATATGCCTGCATAGTTTGAGTGATTAACTGAAGCAGTTCCTAGAATGCTATTAGCATCTAATGATTATATAATATCCTCTTTGAAATGCACTTCAGTGTGTTTAATCAAAAGACTGGAGCTTCTACGAGGAGTTGATTCATGGTATCAGGAAGATTAGACATTTCCAAGCAAAACTACATGTATACGAATGGCACAAACACTTCCATATAACTCTCATTTTCCAGAGAGTTTGCCGAAGTAATGAGCTGATATTATGTACTTTCTAAGCTTGTTTTCTATTTCATAAAGGAAAGAGGCAAATTAAGTATATGGAAACCTATTTTAATAGTACGAAAGGAACAAAGTAAATGGGCATCAAAGGCAAACAAATTTGAGCCAGTAGCATACAGCAAATCGTTCCCCATTTTAAATTTGCAATGATTCAATTAGAAGAGGTAGTAGAGATTTGTTGAATTTCTTTAGTAGTCAGATTACTGGCTTTTCTTGCATTGTGTCTGATCCTTAATGTTAAAGTACTGATTTAATATTTAATTTCCTAATATAGATGAGGTCCTATAATCAGACAGAGCCTTAAGGACTCTGAACCCACCACCAGGAATTCATAAAGCCGCTCACACTCACACGTGCTGACGCACTCAACTGTGCACGAACTAACAGACAAAGGCGTGTACTGTACACTCGGAAATATTTTACAGATTATTTCTGTCTTGAGAAAGGGATTTCAATTTGATTTCACGCTGATAGTACTATTTAGACTCCAAATGCATTCATCTTCCCCCAGTGACTGTAAAGAACATAAATTTGATTCCCGGCCGTAAAACAAAGGATGTTTATTTTCTTCTTGTGCATTTTCTTGCGACGGTTATCTTCTCCTCTATGTGAATCTATGACAGAGTTATATTTGCTCATTTGTTCAATTGTACAGAAAAGTTAGGAGTACCTGAAGTATGGACGGGAATATTCTAACAGTAAAGGCAATCTATTGGTAAATCTATTTTGTTAGCACTGGGACAAATTATTTTTGCTTTCTCAGTTTTGGGGGCTTCTTTCTGCCATTATACCACTATGCTGTGTCTTCTTTTTATAAGTAAAGGGAAATGTCAGCAAAGCTAACCTTCATTTCCCCCTGCCTGTCAATTAGCCAGCTAGACAAGATGTAAAATATTTTCTCTTTTCATTCGTTTTTCCATATGTCTTCCACTTTAAAAAAAAACTCTCTATTTTTAAGAATTCCACCCACTCCAGGCAAATGAAAGGTGCAGGCAATTAATTAAATGGCCTCAGTAGCTAGATTGGGAAATCAGGACCAATGCAGGAAGCCTGCATCTTAACCTTTTCCACCCACAAAGTTCACAGTTGCTTTTTTTGTGTCAAGGGCTACGTTCTCTCATTCATGTTCCTGGAGATTGCTCTTTTTTCCCTCAGCATTTTAATAGATTTATTTTCCAATTATAATTAATACATTTCCTAATTTGGCCGTATTTGCTGATTTTTTTTTAATGGGAAGGATTAAATACGGGCTAATGATACCTTTGCTGTGTATGTATGATTCTGAGATGCTTAGTTGATTAGTTCTCTTTAGTCAGAGAGCTGGACAAAATTAGAGAGGAAAAAGTCAAATCAGTTGTTGGCCGTGAATTTATCAGTGAGAGTAATAGCTCTGCACAAAGACAGCTTGACTTTAATAACTACATTACACAATGTTCCTTGAACTGCTCTGACATCAGTACTAACGGCAGTTAGATGGTCTTATTCTTCCATTCGCACTGACTGGGAGAAATTTTACTACGGCGTTGTCAACAATTGCAAGAGGAAAAGGATTTTTATTATTTCGCCTAACAACAACAATGACATGTAGGACATTAAGGGCTTCCTTTAGATATGCTTTCCACAAATTATCTGCCTATTTAAATACAAAGTGCTTAACATCCATGAGAGTGATGACTTACTGGGTTTAAAGCTTTTCTTCCTTAATCTCAGAAGTAGTTTTGAAGTATTTGCACTTAAATGAATGTTCACATAACCCTTTGCTTACACAGTTACCAAGGTAAAAAGACTATATGAGGTATCAAGATTCCTTTGACTGATCTTTCTGAGTTTTCATTATTTACATCTTTGTCAGATTAGTTTCCAGAGTCTTTTTACTGTTAATTTTGTATGAAGAGATCGATTGAAGTAGCTTTCTGTCCCTCCCTTTGTACCCACCATGTTTGATGTTTGCTTGGTGCCCCCAGATAGCAGTAAGAGGACACTTGTCATGATGGCGGCGTCTTTTGACACTTGCATAGTGGAACACATTTCCTGATTGTAGTCATTCCAGATTTCTCTCCTGAATGATAACAATCTGGCTTGGTCCCTGTGCTGGGTTTCTACGATGGCATGTTCCAATATCTTCACAGATACTTTGCTCCCGTTATCAATCTTAAAAAATTAATTCAAGAATTTTATACTCTTAAACAGAAAGAGAATGCATCACAATTGCCTCTTATCACCACTGGGAATTACCAGTTAAAAGTACCTGTATGAAATAAGAGGAGAAACCTGAATACCTTGGCCTACCCTTTCCCTTCCTCTTCGCCAGACAGACCAAGGGATGAACAGCATAGTTCTTATCTGTGGAAACTCGACTTTAAGAATTTTCGATTGCTTACGCACAAATATTCATGACTGTTTGGGACCCAAAGCAAGCATGGTGGACCAGTGGCTTATATATCTGTGTGGGAAAGCAAGAGGCCAGTATTTACTTAATAAAATGATGTGTCTTTAACATGGTCAGGTGGTAAGTGCGGTTCCCCTTAAGGGCAGTCTCCTGTCTGCCTCTGAGAATTTTGTGACGGCCCGTCATAAATTGCTTCTCAAAGCCTTTGCACTGTGCTAATTCTTTAAAGGATATGGTTTGTTACAACTATAGCCACTTATAAAGAATGTTATTATCTCACTGCAGACAGTGCTGCTAAGGAATGATTCAGAATGATAGTTTCATGAGCATGGAAAACTGTTCTTTCTCAAACTGAAAAAGGAAAGATTAAAATAGTCACAAAGCCTCCAGAACGGAAACTGGGCACATTTTATGACTGACGTTTACTTTAATTCAATGCAACCTGTGTTCACGGGGCAGGTACTGTGTCTAATACATCATAAAAACCCCTTAGTCTGGGCTCACACATAGCTGTACTGTGATTGGACTTTCTTAACAATCATGAAAAACATCCTTATTTCATTTTACCTACTTTTTTTTTTGCATTTGTTGCCTATGGTTTGTGGGATGGAGAAGAATGGGGTGAACTGAAACAGGAGTGATATGGATTAAGCCACACAAATCCCTCTCAAAATAATAATAGCAATTATAACAATAATGAACACTTGCTGAGTACTTGCTAAGTGCCAGTGATTGCTAGGAGCTTCACAGATATTGATGTGGTCCTCTTAGCAGCCACATGGGTTAAGCAATATTATTTCCCTAATGTGCCATCTTTAATTCATTCTTTTTAATTGTTTCCATCCCATCTCATCTCTCCCCACTCCCCAATCCCCTCTTCCTCTTTCTTTCTCTTTTCTCCTAGCCTCTAGGATGGGACCATAAACTCTTCAGTAACTTAGAGTAGTGTAAGAGCTAAGAACTGCTTAATGTCATGACCAGTTCACTTCCAGTAGAAACAAAGCTAACCCATGCCATGAGGCTGAAAATTGGTGTTATGTCTGAGACAAATAGGCAAACACTCTGCTTTCTTTTGACAGTATCCTCTCCTTCTCAGGACTAACACCAAAAATATAGACAGAAATCTCTCCTGTAGTCATGGTAATACTTCGTCCCTGTCGGATGTCGGTCATTCCAAGCACGTTGCACTTGTTTTTCCATCATGAGCCCAGTGTAGGCTTACTCTGGCTGTTCCATGTGGTTTGTTTAAACAGCTACTCGCTGAGTGATCCCTTGCCTTGGTACAATTCTGAACTTCAGAGATAAGCTCCTGGCTCTTTCCGAAGTAGCGCATCCTACATTGTGTCTATGGCATTGAAAACTGGCTCATATTTTCTGATTCATTAATTCACTCAACTAATATTTATTGAAGACCTAGAAGTCAGTCATCATGAATTCGAGTATTTTATTTTGAAGGGAAATAACACATACTGTGTGTTTGCTCTCTGCTGGGATGATGCTCTGTGCTTTCTTTCCCGTTATCGCCACTGTTCACAAGGACTATGGAGGGTGGGTATTGGCTCCATCCTGCAGAGGAAGAAAATGATGCTGGTAAAGGTGAAATACCTTGTCCCAAGTCACCCATTTCCAAAGTAATGGACAGAATTTGAATCAGAAACCTAACTCTGTATTTCCGCTTTAGTTATACATTACTTTAGTCATATGATTCAATTTCTGTAAAACTTGTTTTAAGTAAGAAACTGATCAAAGTTCTGAACTGCAAGAGCCAAACCAGATTTGTATAATTGTGGGTACCATCCGACTGAAGGCTATTTTAGTTAAAAGTGAACTTGTATTTTTTTTAAATTCTATGATGGCTTTTATACATGCAAGCCTAAAAGATACAGCTCAGAGACTAGCAGGCTTTTTTTTTCACCTGGGCCAGTCAAAATTGTGACTACATTTATCAATTACTTTAGAGTTACATACAAGCAGGTCTATGTATAAATTTTGTGATCTGATGTCTGTTTTGCCAATAATAAAACCGAAAGCAATTTCAGTAGTGAATCCAGCAACATGCAACCTCTGTTTTCTCCCACTCTGATTCTGTTAATACTCCCAGTATTTAGGGAAAATCCATTTGAAATTGCATCATAGTCATAATTAAGTTGGTTATTTTTCTAATATATGGCCTGCCTATACTTGGTAAAATGCTTTTAAAATCTATTTTAGGCCTCATCTTAATGAGACACAGTGGAAGTTTTCAATAACAGGTGGTCATTCTATTAAAATGTAAACTGGGGTAATTTGTAGTAATTAATCAATAATCGGTAGAGTAACTTTCTGCTTTGCATGAGAAGATAACATTTTTAATAAAATATAGCCAAGGTGACTGGTTATCGGAGACATATTTAACTTTCTCAGATACCTACCTGGATCATCTAATAAGCTAAGGCAGAGATACTAAAAATATCTGGTCAGATAGCATAGGGGCATAGAGCGGACACACAGTAAATACTTTTAACACAGGTATTAAAGTGGTCCTAGATAGCCTAAAGGAATTAGTGAACTTTCTCAAATATCGACATTGCAACCATTTATCCCCCACTACACAGTTATTTCTGAAGAAAGGAAGAGAGACTCTCATAAAGTAATACAGGACAAATTCTTATTGCTTCCAGAACAAATTTAACTGAACGTGAAGGATCTGAGAGTGGTCGTTTTATCAAAAACATCAGGGAAAATGGTTCTGATGTTATAGGCAAAGTACATTTTTGCCATTTTTACTTGACCCCAGCAATCTACCAGGCTCATTGCTAACTTCAGGTTTTTGACCAAGTTATTTATATGGAATATCTCAGTGTAATACAGGGAATTGCAGGTTATTTGAAAATAATGACAAAGAAGACCCAAATGAGAAACTCCATTTCTATAATTAGTTTTCCTGAAAGTCAGGCATGTCTTTGAGGACAAGCTTTTGGCTGTATTATTTTTGTGCACAGGAGGAAAATTGTTAGTAGGTTTATAGATATTATTTTTATAATAGAATGTTAAATTCCCCTAAACATCAAAAATCATCTCCTAGAACTACTCTATGTTTTTAAAACTTGTTTTAACAAAAGATTCTAAATAGCAATAGGATCTTTTCTCCTTTCTCCACTCCAATGATTTAATGGGATAAATGAACCAATGTTTATATTTTTAAACCTGTAAATATTTTATTTTGGGTATTTTGTATATTTGTTGATATAATTCCATTTTGTGCATATGTATCATTGTGCATGTTGCTGTTTTTGATAGTCACTCTTTTAATGAATGTAAGAAGCTTGGACTAATAGCACTTTTCTTGTTTCATTCAAACATCTTAAAATGAAAATACAACACTGCCATTTTAACTGTTGTGTTTAATTCAGTCAATAAATTTTGTTGCTCCTTTACATTTAATGTGAAATCTGTTGGTTGTTATTTTTTCCAGGAGGAATTTTATTTCCAGCCTTTTCAATTTTTAGAATTGATACTAA
>JAPYYJ010002374.1:0-12917 GCA_028533885.1 Nasua narica | reverse complement strand
AACATTGTTAAAATGTCTATACTGCCCAGAGCAATCTATACTTTCAATGCCATCCCGATCAAAATTCCACCAGTTTTTTTCAAAGAGCTGGAACAAACAATCCTAAAATTTGTATGGAACCAGAAAAGACCCCAAATCGCTAAGGAAATACTGAAAAAGAAAAACAAAGCTAGGGGCATCACATTGCCTGATTTCAAGCTTTACTACAAAGCAGTGACCACTAAGACAGCATGGTACTGGCACAAAAACAGACACGTAGACCAGTGGAACAGAATAGAGAGCCCAGAGATGGACCCACATCTCTATGGTCAAATCATCTTTGACAAAACAGGTAAAAATATCCAGTGGAAAAAAGACAGTCTCTTCAATAAATGGTGCTGGAAAAATTGGACAGCTATATGCAGAGGAATGAAACTTGACCATTCTCTTACACCATACACGAAGATAAACTCAAAATGGATAAAAGACCTCAACATCAGGCAGGGATCTATCAAAACCCTAAAGAAGAACATAGGCAGTAACTTCTTTGACATCAGCCACAGCAACTTCTTTCAGGACATGTCTCCAAAGGCAAAGGAAACAAAAGCAAAAATGAACTTTTGGGACCTCATCAAGATAAAAAGCTTCTGAACAGCAAAGGAAACAATCAATAAAACAAACAGGCAACCCACAGAATGCAAAAAGATATTCGCAAATGACACTACAGTCAAAGGTCTGATATCTAAGATCCATAAAGAACTCCTCAAACTCCACACTCACAAAACAGATAACCACAACAAAAAATGAGCAGAAGACATGAACAGACACTTCTCCAAAGAAGACATACAAATGGCTAACAGACACATGAAAAAATGTTTATCATCTTTAGCCATCAGAGAGATTCAAATCAAAACCACACTGAGATACCAACTTACACTGGTTAGAATGGCCAAAATCAACAAGACAGTTAAGAACAAATGCTGGAGAGGATGTGGAGAAAGGGGAACCCTCTTCCACTGTTGGTGGAAAGGCAAGTTGGTGCAGCCACTTTGGAAAACAGTATGGTGATTCCTCAGGAAATTAAAAATAGAGCTACCCTATGACCCTGCAATTGCACTACTCGGTGTTTACCCCAAAGAGGCAGATGCAGTATAAAGAAGGGCCACATGTACCCCAATGTTCATAGCCGGAATGGCCACAATAGCCACACTGTGGAAAGAACCAAAATGCCCTTCAACAGATGAGTGGATAAGGAAGATGTGGTACACCTATACAGTGGAATATTATGCCTCCATCAGAAAGGATGAATATCCAACTTTTGTATCAACATGGACAGGACTAGAAGAGATTGTGCGGAGTAAAATAAGTCAAGCTGAGAGAGTCGATTATCTTATGGTCTCACTTACGTGTGGAGTATAAAGAAAATCATGGAGGGCATTGTTGGAAGGAAGGGAAGAGTGAATGGGGGGAAATCAGAGGGGGCAGTTAACCAGGAGAGACTGTGGACTCTGAGCAACAAACTGAGGGGTTTGGAGGGGAGGGGGCTTGGGTGAGCCTGGTGGTGGGTATGGAGAAGAGCACGTATTGCATGGAGCACTGGGTGTGGTGCATGAATAATCAATCTTGTAACACTGAAAAATTAAAATAAACATATATGGGGAGAAAAAAAAAACAGATTGCCAAAGTCAAGCTCTACAATTTAGAAGTAATTTACAGGGAATGAGGAGTCAAAGGAGGTTTCTCTTTTCAGTAAGACATTGCTATAATCCAATGTATATGTTTTAGGAAGATAATCATGGGACTTAGACTTGAAAGGGTACTAGAAAGGACATTGGCTAGAGAAAGACCTTTTTGCAACTAATCTAAACAAATGTAAATCTAAGATACGAAGTTGAATTGAACAGTAGATTTTTTCCATATTATAAGTCTGTCCCATGCAATATTTGGACATATTTATACTGTAAATGATTCATTGCTTATCTGAAATTTAGATTTAACTCAATATCTTGTAATTTATCTGATAATTCTAACACAGTTTAAGACAGAATACGAGCTTTAAGAAAGGTGTTGGGAAAAGACCTTTAATAGAAATGAAAAGACAAAAAAAAAAATAAATTAAAAAACAAAAGTGTTGGTGAGAATGTGGAGAAAGAAGAACACTGGGGCACTATTGGTGGAAATGTAAATTCTGGCAACCACCATGGAAAACAGATGGAGGTTATTTCAAAAATTAAAAATAGAACTACTCTACAACCCAGCAATTGCACTACTCCGTATTTATCCAAAAGATTCAAAAATTCTTAATTGAAGGACTACATGCACCCCAATGTTTAATAGCACATTATCTCCAATAGCTAAATTTTGGAAAGTGTCCAAATGTCCATCAACTGATGAATGGATAAAGATGTGATATATATGTGTATATATATAAGTATATACATATATATATATTTGTACACACACACACACACTCAGCTATGAGACTGAGATCTTGCCATTTGCAACAACACAGATGGACCCAGGAGGTATTAAACTAAGCAAAATAAGTGGCACTTGTGTGGCTCAGTCAGTAGAGCATCCAACTCTCGATTTTGGCTCAGGTCATATCTCATGGTCATAAGATTGTGCCCTAAATCAAGCTCCATGTACAGCCCAGAATCTGCTTGAACAAACAAACAAAACAGAATCAGACTTATAAGTACAGAGAACAAACTGATGGCTACCAGAGGGTTAGTGGGATTGACAAAATAGGTGAAAGGCATTAAAAGGTAAAAAAGTTCCAGTTATAAAATAAATAAGTCATGGAGATGAAAAGTAAAGCATAGAGAATACAGTCAATAACATTGTAATAATGTTATATGGTGGGTGCCTGTGTGGCTCAGTCTGTTGGGCATCTGCCTTGGGCTCGGGTCATGGTCTCAGGGTCCTGGGATTGGGCCTGGCATCCAGTTCCTTGCTCAGTGGGGAGCCTGCTTCTCCTTCTTCCTCTGCCTCTATCCCCTGCTCATGCTTTCTCTCCCTCTTTCTCTGTCTCAAAGAATAAATTAAAAAAATCTTTTTTAAAAAAAGTTATATGGTGACAGATGGTAGTCACACTTATTGTGGTGAGTATTGCATAATGTATAGAATTGTTGAATCACTATGCTGTGCACCTAAAACTAATATAACATTGTATGCCAATTATACTTAAATAATAAAAATTCAAAAAGAAAGTTACTGGAGTGCACAGATTCAAGAGATAACAAGGAAATAGAACTGGCTGGACTTAGTGACCAGTTAAATATTGGAGGTTGAGGAAGAAAAAGGAGCCCTGGTGAGTCCCAGGTTTTTGGTCCAAGAGACCTATTTAGGGATGGAATAAGTATGTTGATATAAAAACAGAATTCAGATTTGCACATGTTAAGTTTAAACCACCAGGAAATGTCCTAAGACTCTATCCTTCTTACATTATTAATAATAAAATACTATTTATTTTATTTAGAGATATGATAGGATATAGTTAGTGATGTTTCTAGAAATTCTAAGAGGAGCTTGGAGTAATTAATTGTTAGAAAGGAGCCATTTGCACAGTAAGAACATTTTTTTCATTAGATATATTTAATTTGGATGTTTTTGAGGGATGCAGTGGAGATCATTGGCCCAACCACGGCAAAAGTATTAATGGTTTATTTTTCATATTGTTTTATTGGTCTCACTGGAAAATACCACCACCACCAAAACACCTCAGGAATAGTGTCATGCTCAATTATTTAACTGAGAATTAAATTATTAAATACAAAGCTTAGGAGACATAGTTTTAAAACTTCTATATGTAATAGCTTGACCTAATTCAGCCTATTTTCCCTTTCTAAGGAGACCCCCCAATCTCTTCCTATTATCCATCTTTTTCAGAGTTTACCCATGAGGCTTTTATTTCTCTTCCCAGAAGAGGTAGAGATTAAGAGGATGCAATTCAACAGGAGTATCTGAAAGGCAAAACTTTGTAGATTCCAAAACAAAAACAAAAAAGCATTTCAACCAATTTTATTATATAATAGAAATAACTTTTAACCAAAGAATTGATCCTAAAATTATGAATTCCCTGAATATTTATTATTCTGCAAGAATTACCATCTTGTATTTTTATTTTTATTTTGTTAATTAAGTGTCTATTAAAAAAAAGAATTAGCTAAGAGCAAATGACTGACAGCAACTGGGTCTGGGATTTCTTGTTACTTACATAGATAAACATAAGGCTGGTCATTGGCTATCACTTACCACATACTGGAGATAAGCATGTCTACTCACTTGTTATGTAAACAATGCCAATTACTATTAGATCATTAGCATTTTCAACAAGGATATGTTGGTTCATAAACCCCAGGATTAACCAAAATGCTCATATCATATAAATGGAGAGAAGGTTCCATTAAGAACATACTTTTATTACAGCAGGGCTTCTTATAATGAGCTTAGGTCTTCATAAATGTCTGTGCCCTCATTTAAACAATTAGCACAGATTTAAAGTTCATCACTTGAACTTGAACATTTAAAAAACAACGCATTTATACACCACATTACACAGATTTATTCCTGAATGTACAATACTGGGAAAGCAATTGCCACTTATTTTTATTTAATTAACGATGAAGGATAAGTGACATCAGCAAAGAAATATCAGCCAAAGGGGACCAAGTGTGTTTGTTACAGATCAGCTCATTAGCTTGTTTCCAAAATATGTTCACTAGAGTGAAAAGCAATCATGTGACTAGGTGGGTGACAAAACATCTGTTGTATAACTCCAATAAGGCTACTGGGAGTAATGATAAATTGTGTTCTTTTTTTAATCAGGTTAAGTGGAAATTGAGAGATAGTATGTCACTTGTGGTCTTGTCTCAAGCTGCCATTTCTTCTAAAATAATAATAATAATTAATAATAACTTAGAAGGTAAGAGTTGCCAGTTAAAGTTTTATGCTATTTTTGTAAGTAAATGATTTTCATCTGCTTTGTAATGAGTATAAATGCTGTAGCTGCAAATTGTCAAAAAGGCAACTATCCTTGTTCTTGAAAAAACACACCGGGGACTGAATGTACTTGTTATCTCTAAGTGAAAGATTCCAGTAATTTTATAAGATAGATTCTTTGTACAAAATATCAACTTAATTGTCAAAGCTATTAGTAAGTTATGAAGATAAAAAGAGTTGAGCACACAGTTTTCACATTGTCAAAATTCACATCTCAGGGAAACTAG
This sequence comes from Nasua narica, assembly GCA_028533885.1. NCBI lineage: Eukaryota > Metazoa > Chordata > Mammalia > Carnivora > Procyonidae > Nasua > Nasua narica. The sequence goes on along the minus strand of JAPYYJ010002374.1, from coordinate 7,707 downwards.
TTACTGAGAAGCATTTCAAGTGGTTATCAATGTCAAGGATAAGTTATTCATGTTATTATATGATGTCATAATGGAGCATATTTTTTTCATAAAAAAAAATTGACTCCTCATTAAGGAACATTGAAAATTTAACAAACAAGGTGGGAAATCACACATACAACACACACCCACATTTTTTTTTGCATTCACACAACTTTTATTACAGCATATTGTTATAATTGTTCTTTTTTTCCCAATTACTTTTATTTTATTTTTCAGTGTTCCAAGATTCATTGTTCATGTACCACGCCCAGTGCTCCATGCAATACGTGCCCTCCTCAATACCAACCACCAGGCTCACCCAACCCCTCACCCCCTCCCCTCCAACACCCTCAGTTTGTTGCTCAAAGTTCACAGTCTCTCATGGTTCATCTCCCCCTCTGATTTCCCCCAATTCACCCTTCCTTTCCTTCTCCCAATGTCCTCCATGTTTTTCCTTATGCTCCACACAGAAGTGAAATCATATGATAATTGACTCTCTCTGCTCGACTTATTTCACTCAGCATAATCTCTTCCAGTCTCATCCATGTTGATACGAAAGTTGGGTATTCATCCTTTCTGATTGAGGCATGATATTGTATATATTGTATGTATGTATCCATTGTGTATATGGACCATATCTTCTTTATCCATTTATCTGTTGAAGGGCATATTGGCTCTTTCCACAGTTTGGCAATTCACACACACACATTTTGTGTATGTGTGAGAATTAATGAATGAATATAGTTTTAGATAGATAGAAATTAGCATTGTTTTTACAAAAATATTCCCCTTTGTTGTGATCTATTGGTAAACCATCCACTTAATTATCATTCTAAGAATCCATTGTACATGGCAGGGTACCATTCTTTCGAGAGAATAGATTCTATAATTCCAAATGATCAGAAAACACTGATAGAGGCTTTCTCTGTTTTCTCTTTTGTGTGTCAGTGTTACTCTGCTAACATGTGGAAAACTTGGTACTGGTAAATCATTTAGCAAGTGAAAGGACTCTCTTTACTTCAATGCATTATGACACTAGGCTCCTATTTTTATATTTTTGGTCATACAATTAACTCTAACAGAGTGTCTTGGAATATTTTTTCTATAAGTGCAAACAAAATATACTATGATTTTATAATTGTGAAAGTGATCCAGAAAAAATATTGTTCACTTTAGAATAAAGTAATGATCATATATATAATACCTATAGTATAGCCACGTTCTTTCTAAATCTCCAAGTTATGTATTGATAGTGAACCCTCCCTCTACCTTCTGCCTATCTTACTGAACAGATACTGGAAGCCTAGTACCCCACTTGCTCAACCATTTCTTTATCCTCTTTTCCACTCTCTCAAGTAGATTCTGAGACATTTTCATAAAACCCAACTTAAAATATGTCCTATACTGTGTGTCTGCGCATGTGAATCACAGTTATACTCAAATAGAAATGACTTCCTGGTATGTTCTTGTTTATGTTCATTTTCCTAACTTGAATTGATAAATATTTCATGAATTTTACCTGGGTTTATTATATTCACAAAATAATCCAACCAGTATCTGTTTAATATCCTTGATTTGTCCTTCATTAGGGTTAGTACCATGAGGGATAAACAAAGTTTTACTATAAATATATATCATAAAACAATGATTGGGAGTGCTGGGATATGTTGACTTTTTAAATGGTATCTTCATAGTAGACTTCACTGAGAAGATAAATTTTAGCAAAAACTTGAAATAATGAGGAGACCAGCCTTGCAGTTATCTGTGGAAAAAGTACTACAGGAAACAACTTGTGTGAAAATGTGACTGACTTAATTGAGATAGCAAGGAAATCAGTGTGGCTGGAGTGAAGAAAGAAGGGAGGGTGTAACAGGTGATAAAGTCAGAGAGTTAATAAAGGTGAAGCTTGTGTAGGACTTTGTAAGCTATTTGTCCCATAGCTATAAGTAAAGAAGCTTAAGGTATAAAAATAGACCAAATCAGTTTAGATCATTGTATCCAGAGGGAAACAACACACTGATCAGCTTATACTACCTCATGATTTCCCCTTGAATATATGGATGGAGGGGCACTTGGCTGACTCAGTCAGTGGAACATGTGACTCTTAATATCAGGGTTGTGAGTTTAAGCTCTACGTTAGACATAGATTTTGCTTAAAAAAATTAAATGTGTGTGTGTGTGTGTGTGTGTGTGTGTGTGCGCGCGCATGGAGTCAGCTTCCTAAGAACCACATGAATCCCCAGACAATTGAAAAAGGGTGATAGACACTGCTAAAATAATCATAAATGTCCACTAAATATTGGGAGATTTAAAAATATTTGTGGGAGAAGCCGAGATACCCTTCAACAGATGAATGGACAAAGAGGATGTAATCCATATATACAATGGAATATTACTTAGCCATCAGAAAGGATGAATACCCACCATTTGCACTGACATGGGTGGAACTGAAGGGGATTATGCTAAGTGAAATAAATCAAGCAGAAGCAGAGAAAGCCAATCATCATATGGTTTCACTTATATGTGGAACATAAGGAATAGCATGGAGGACATGAGGAGAAGGAAGGGAAAAATGAAAGGGGGAAATCAGAGGGGAAGATGAACCATAAAGGACTATGGACTCTGGGAAACAAACTGAGGGTTTCAGAGGGGAGGGGGATGGGGGGATGGGTTAGTCCAGTGGTGGGTATTAAGGAGGACAGATACTGCATGGAGCACTGGATGTTATACGTATACAATGAATCTTGGAACACTACATCAAAAACTAATGAAGTATTGTATGGTGACTAACAACATAATAAAAAAATAAAAAATAAAATAAAAATATTTACAAGATATAGTTTAAATACAGTTTAAAATTTAAGATTTTTTTTACCTATCAAAAGAAACTCCACACGTCAGCTTTTGCTTTGTGTTAACTGTGAAATGGACCAATTTTTAATGGAGAAATATCCTTCTTTAATCATAAAATTACTCTTTCAAAGACAGTGGTGTGACTATTTTCTTGATACTCATTTCTATGTCTTCTCTAGATTCATTGATGAAATAATTATGTTCAGCTGGATAATTATATTGTTGGAGAAATGATGTTTTATTCTACAAGTCCATAATCAAATAAATAATGTGGTTTTTTTCTACTCTGGTTGAATGGCAAGAGATACTCAAAGAATTAGGATTTTTTAACTATTAAAATATATCACAGTTTATTGAAAATGTAGAGCCCTGATATTTTAATTTTCTTATAGATCAGGTCCAATAAACAGGAGCAAAGGAAATATAAGGCATGTATATCATAGTCTAGTTGTGGAAAATAACAAAAAAATGCAAGAAATTACTATAAAGCAACAAAAAATAAGTGTTAGTACAATTGAGTAGACTATAAGCAATGGTGGGATCATAATGCCTATCAGCCTTCATGTTTGTCACATAGATGTGTTTTCCTTCTCCCAATTATAGTTTCCACTCAAATCAGAGCTCATACAATTTAAATAATATACAAGAAAAAGATAATTATTGATTGTGACTATTTTCAATTTGAAGATCAAAATCCTCTTTATTTAAGGGTTAAAATCATCTAAATCTGGAGTGCTTCTATCACTTGTTTGTAAATCACCACACAGTCAATAAACAGGAAAGGAATGGCTCTCATGTAGATTTTTCTTCAACGAAGACATAAATATATGTCACTGACAAAATTAACTCTTCATTGTATGACCTGCCTTATTTTGATTTATACACTTGTAGAAGAAAAATAAATGAGAGTTTAAGGCCTTAGAAATCCAGGAAAGGTCAGCCAGTTCCGAATGTTGGTTCATTTGTCTTCTGCTGCATGTTTATAAATCAAGAAAGGTCATTAGGCACTTTAGATATAAGTGGGTGAGTAATGGACAAAAAACAAAAATAAAAAATGATCACTGAACTTCTCAAGTAAACTTGAATAATTATATTAAAACTGTCAATCCAATATCTAGTTTTATTGTGGGATTACCTTTGAAAAAAATGTCCCAATGCTAAATGCCCAGTTTTTGATTATTCACACAAAATGTTGGTCATGAAACAAATGAAAATCTAAGACTTTATATGATGTGCAGCATCTTTTACCTTCTGATTTTCCCATATCATGTTATAGTTTGAGGTTCATTCTAGTTGGAAGGTCATAGTTTCTTCTAGCTGACCTCTGTTCTCTTTTCTAGCTTTTATCCTTGCTGAAAAAATAAACACACACACACACACACACACACATACACACACACCATTCACTTGAGAGTCTTTGGCATGGCATTTTATTCTCCAAATGACATGTACAAATATTTTTGATGAATTTACTTGCATATTTAGTTATAAAAAGGTCAATTCAGAAAAAACATAGAAAATATGGTAAATTATTTTTTCTGAGAGTTATACTGAGCTGAAAGAAGGTGCTTAGCTAGTTAGGCCAAAATTATTGAACCAATTGTTCACAGAGATATATTTTCATTAAGTTTTATGTTAAAAAATAAGAAAAAATACAACAAAATGCTTATGTTCTTAATATAAAAATGTTGTTTTTACTACTTTACAACTTTTATGACTTTAAAATGTAACTATGCAAATTATATTCATATTTTTAAAGGAAGGGATATTACTGATAGAAGGCTGGGTAAAATGATGAATATGATAAATTATTATCTTATTTTTAATTCTTCCATACTGGCTAATTTATCTTCTTTAATAACAGAAGTAAGTATTATAAATTTGATTGGAAAATCCATTTTTAGTAGTTGCCTCTGTGAAAGTTTGGACCCCTTTGTTTTTAATGATTATGTAATTCATATAAAAAGATGATGCTGAAGCACATGGATTTAAATATATCTTATCTGACTGTAGCATTTGGGAACTGAATAGAAATAAGAATCCTGTTAATTTTATGCATGTGAAATAAGACAATATTTTATGGATTTGTGAAATGTATCATGTTTATATGATGTATATCCATTGCTTGCTTTCAGACATCTGGGCTCTGATTGGAATGAGATAGATTCTCTTTGCAATTTCTTACATTTGGAAATCTCTGTGCGCTCTCTCTCTTTCTCTCTAACAAATAAAATCTTTAAAAATAAAAAAAATTAAAGATTTTATTTATTTGTTTGGCAGAAAGAGAGAGAGATCACAAGTAGGCAGAGAGGCAGGCAGAGAGAGAGGGGGGGAAGCAGGCTCCCCACTGAGCAGAGAGCTAGATGCGGGGCTCCATCCCAGGATCCTGAGATCATGACCTGTGCCAAAGGCAGAGGCTTTAACCTACTGAGCCACCCAAGCGCCCCTGTTGATATTATTTCCATTGAGACGTTTCGCCTAGAATGGTGGAAGAAGTGGAAAGAAGCAGTTAAGCCTTATGACAATCTCAAACCAAATAGATATGATTAAAAATGACCACTAGTATCACTTATTTCCAACATAAATTTTAGTAACTTGTTTATAAATTTAAAATAAAATCTTTGGGATTAAATCAGTAACCAAAACCCTCCCAATAAACAAAAGTCCAGGACTGGAGAGTTTCACTGATGAACTTTAACAGACATTCAAAGGAGAATTAATGCCAGTCCATATCAAATTTTTCAAAAACTCAGAGCACCTGAGTGGCTCAGTCCATTAAGCATCTGCTTTTGGCTCAGGTCATGATCTCAGGACCCTGGTATCAAGCCCTGAGTTGAGATTCCTGCTCAGTGGGGAGTCTGCTTCTCCCTCTGCCTCTCCCCCTGGCTTATGCTCTCTCTCTCTGACTCACTCTCTAAATAAATAAATAAATAAATAAATAAATAAATAAATAAATAAATAAATAAATAAATAAATCTCTTTAAAATTTGAAGAAGAGGAAGCTGCCTCAAACTCATTTTATGAGGCTGGCATTGTCCTGATACCAAAGCCAGAAAAGGACCCTCTAAGAAAAGACAAATATAAACCAATATCCCTGATGAATGTAGATCAAAAATTATCAGCAAAATATTAGCAAACCGGGGTACCTGGTTGGCTCAGTGGGTTAAAGCCTCTGGCTTCAGCTCTGGTCATGATCACAGGGTCCTGGGATTGGGCCTGCATCCGGCTCTCTGCTCAGTGGGGAGCCTACTTCCCCCTCTCTCTCTGCCTGCCTCTCTGCCTGCTTGTGATCTCTCTCTCTCACTGTCAAATAAATAAATAAAATCTTAAAAAATATTAGCAAACCAAATTCAACAGCAGATTAAAAGGATTATACACCATGATCAAACAGAATTTAACTCTGTAATGGTTCAACATACACAAATCAATAAATGTAATATACCACATTAATAGAATTAAAGACAAAAACCATTAAATGTATAGATTGCTTTAGGTAGCATAGACATTTTCACAATATTTGTTCTTCCAATCCATGAGCATGGAATGTTTTTCCATTTCTTTGTATCTTCCTCAATTGCCTTCATGAGCACTTTGTACTTTTCTGAGTACAGATTCTTTGGCTCTTTGGTTAGGTTTATTCCTAGGTATCTTATGGTTTTGGGTGCAACTGTAAATGGAATCAACTCCTTAATTTCTCTTTCTTCGATTTTGCTGTTGTTGTATAGAAATACAACTGATTTCTGTGCATTAATTTTATATCCTGACACTTGACTGAATTCCTCCTGTATGAGTTCTAGCTGTCTTGGAGTGGAATCTTTTGGGTTTCCACATAAAGTATCATATCATCTGAAAAGAGTGAGAGTTTGACTTCTTCTTTGCCAATTTGGATGTCTTTTATTTCTTTTTGTTGTCTGATTGCTGAGACTATGCAATCCCTATCAAAATACCATCAATTTATTTCAAAGAAATGGAACAAATAATCCTAAAATTTATATGGAACCAGAAAAGTCCATGAATAGTCAGAAGAATGTTGAAAAAGAAAACCAAAGTTGGCATCATCACAATTCCAGACTTCAAGCTCTATTACAAAGTGGTAAACATCAAAACAGTGTGGTACTGGCACAAAAACAGACACATAGATCAATGGAACAGAATAGAGAGCCCAAAAATGGACCCCCAACTCTATGGTCAACTAATCTTCAACAAGGCAGGAAAGAATATCCAATGGAAAAAAGACAGTCTCTTCAACAAATGGTGTTGGGAAAATTGGACAGCCACATGCAAAAGAATGAAACTGGACCATTTCCTTACACCACACCCGAAAATATACTCAAAACGGATCAAAGACCTCAATGTGAGACAGGACTCCATCAAAATCCTGGAGCAGAACACAGGCAGCAACCTCTTCGACCTCAGCCTCAGCAACTTCTTCCTAGAAACATCTCCAAAGGCAAGGGAAGCAAGAGCAGAAATGACCTATTGGGACTTCATCTAGATCAAAAGCACAGCAAAGGAAACAGTCAACAAAACCAAAAGACAACTGACAGAATGGAATAAGCTATTCACATATGACATATCAGATAAAGGGTTAGTATCCAAAATCTATAAAGAACTTCTCAAACTCAACACTCAAAGAACAAATAATCCAATCAAGAAATGGGCAGAAGGGCCCCTGGGTGGCGCAGTTGGGGGCCCCTGGGTGGCGCAGTTGGTTGAGCGACTGCATTTGGCTCAGGTCATGATCCCGGAGTCCTGGGATCGAGTCCCACATCGGGCTCCCAGCTCCATGGGGAGTCCGCTTCTCACTCTGACCTTCTCTCTCTCACTCTCTCT
>JAPYYJ010002373.1:0-12920 GCA_028533885.1 Nasua narica | reverse complement strand
TGACTGTCAATACATTCACCTTTTGAGAGAGGGGGCATAACTCAAGTCATAGATGAACAAGTTCCATAGAGCTCCCAGACTGGGGATGCACAAAGAAGAGAAAGATGAAGTACCACATTCTCTTCCAGTTATTCTATGTTTGAGTCCTGCAGGTAAGGGCTCACTGGCAAGCAGAAAACGATAATGAGTTTTTTGATATGCAAAAGTAGGCAAAGAGCAGAGCAGGAATTAGAAAACCATTTTATACTACATTGAAAAGTAAGGAAAACTGAGTTAGGTGTGGAGAAAGTTTTAGAAGGGAGGATACATTGGTCAGTTTGACAGAAAACTAGAAAAAAATAGAATATCTATGCATATGTAGAGAGAAACTTATTTTACAGAATTAGCTCACATGACTGTACAGCTGCCAAGTCTAACATCCATTAGGCTTAGAAAGTCAGGTAAGAGTTCAAGTTGCAGTCTTCAGCCTAGAATCTATAGGGTGGGCCAGCAAGCTAAAAAAAAAAAAAAAAAATTCAGGCAGGATTTCTGTGGTATTGTTGTGGCAGAATTCCTTCTCCAGGGAACCTGACTTCTGTTGGTAGGACTTTCAACTGATTGAATGAGGACCACCCTTCCGTCAAGAGTAATATCCTTAAAATCAACAGATTTTTTTTTAAGATTCTATTTATTTATTTGAGAGAGAGAGAGCACGACTGGGAGAGAGCATGAGTAGAGTGGAGGGCCACAAGAGGGATAAGTGGACTTCCCACTGAGCCCGACGTGGGGCTTGATCCCAGGACCCCAGGATCATGACCTGAGCCAAAGGCAGACACTCAACTGACTGAGCCACCCAGGCATCCCCAAATCAACAGATTTTACATATTAACCATATTTATAATATATCATCACAGCTACATTTGGACTACCGTTTGACCAAAAAATAGCACCAGCCATGTTGACACATAAAACTAACCATCACAGATTCTGAGAAACAGAAAGGTAGTAATGTCCAGAAGCTTACTGGAAACAAGAGATTATCTAATGTTCAGTATATGCTTTTAAGCTATTTAGTACTATGATGTAAATTCTATCACCTCAAGCTTTTGTATGTGAGATGAATATATTTCTTGTATGAATAATATTTAGGGAAGAAATTAAGTGACAATATCCTAGTTCAGGACAAAGAATGAAAAAAAAAGCATAAGAATATTCTTTGGACCAGTTGATCTATAACTACAATATTTCAGCAGATAGACTTAGAGCAAGAATATACCTAGAAAAATAGGGGATAACCTTCTCCACCAGAATGCTCAGAGATATTAGGAATGGCATGAAGTCCCCATACATACGGGATGGAATTTAAGCTAATTTTTGTTTTTTAATCCCAAAGGTCAGTGTATATCACCTGATAGCACAGCTCAAAAAGGACAAGTCGCAGATCATAGGCATGAAGCCAAAAGCTGGAAAGATTTTGTGAATATTAGGGGTCTTCTAAAACATCCAGAAACTCAGGACATTGAAACAGGAGATCAGGTTTGCTCTTTGTTAAGAAAAACTGTTGCCTAGAAATACATCTTCTCTCATCAAAGTGTGAAGAGAGCTAAGGAAAGTTTTATGTCAGCACTTCTGTTGTGTATGAAACCCAGGACAAGATGAAATCTGTCTCATTCGGGGAGGGAATAATAGATCCCCTGCTTGAGGTGGAAACACACACACACACACACACACACACACACACACACACACGTGCGTGCACTTCCAGTGAGCGATTAAACCTAGTTATAAAAACTCTTAAAAGTAATTCATATTCCCATTTGGGACTAAAGCTCAGCAAAGAGTTTCAGGAAAAATTCCCCTGATCTGCATTTAGCAAAACAGGAATTTGACATTTCTCTATAAAGTTTTGCAGGGTCAACGCCAAAGTAAATCTCAGTGTTTTCCTCAAAACTTACTGAGGTGTATCTTCTGCGGTGCTTATAATCTGTAATCCAATATCGTATTTTTAAGTAGAGAGGTGGGTAAATACTTGAAGACGGGTTACTTGACTATTTCTGTTTCCATTTAGAAGAGCAATCTTGAAGTATTAAAAAGTAGCTATATTTTTCATTTCTCTATAAGGACCCTGAGCTACTCGATGGGCATTCTTGACAAAACAGGAGGAGATGTGGCAGAGATAGAGAATCTGTCCCACGGTGGCTTGTGTTTCAGATACATTTTCAGGGTAAAACTCATACTCTGCTCTTTTCCTTACTTTCTCTGACCAGTTTTAAATCACTTTGTTTCAACACACTAGTTAATTTCCCTCAGCCTCAGTTTCTTCTATAAAATTGGGATGTATTTATTCTACCAATATTTTTCAAGTATCTTCTATGAGCTAGGCACTTGAGTAGGTGTGAGGATGCAGAGGTATAGCAAAGATATTACTGGGCTTCCAAACAAAATGGAATACAAATGTAAACTTTATAAGGTGATAGTAAAGTACTGTCGACTCATCGTTTTGGAGTTCAGGAGACAGAGTGAAGGGAAAAAGGGCTGAGTTTCAACAGGTAAGTAAGCTGCCTGATTTGGGAAAGACTGAGAGGTAGGAGCTTGTGAAGGTTTCAAGTAAAGGTGTCTGGAAACAGTTGAAAATATGTGTCTGCAATTCAACAGAGATTTAAGAAGCTAAAGATGGTTAGGGATCAAATGAGATTATGAATGTGAGTATTTGGGAGACTATAAAGCATCACGCAAATATGAGTTCTACATATGTGCTGTCAGGCAAGCAATACAAACGTGAATTATTACATATATGCAGTTAGGGCTAATTTGCAATTGTTTTATGTTGATTTTAAAGTACTCAATCTTTTGTACAAGTAGAATATTCTGACTTATCAAGTCAAATATAAGTTTCTTTAAGGCAGAGCATTTGGTGTGGGAATACTTTGCACGTAATCTAGATGCTCCATAAATGCTGCTGACTATTAATAGGAGAGTCTTACAGTGATGGAAGAAAAAAAAATTGAACCAAAATTTATTGCCAAATGTGGTCAAACATACTGCCAAATATATACTCCTGAGATCTTTGTTTCTAAGTCACACTATCTAAAAATGGAATGCACAAGGGATCACAAGCTCCAATCATCACATCATTATCATCATCTTATAAATTAATATTCTTGGAACATCATACAGGAAGCTTTTCCCTGTGGGCTTAATAGAGGTAACCCAATTGATTTCTTCCCAGACCCTTTGAGGGTGGTATGTTAGAAGTAGATTAGGTGGTCAAAGCAGGAGCTCGGGACTCAGACACTGGACTAGAATCTTGGCTCCACTGCTTGCTACAAGTGGTGACTTTAACAATTTCAATCTCTGGGCCACAACATCTTCACCAATAGTAAGCAGAGTGTCTTTCTCCTAGGGGTTTCTAAATGAGTTTATCTAAGAAGCTTCAGACAGTGTCTAGACTATTGTTTTTATAAATATTAGCTATTGTTATTAGGTTACATTATTTTTCTATTCCCTTTTGCCATACATGAATTTTTTATTAACATTACTGAAGCCTACCACGTGCAAATTAAGAGAGCTATTTAATGCTGAAGTTTCAGAGTGAAGGGAATTTTCTTTCTTTTTCTTTTTTTTTTTTTTTTTTGCTTTTTGCTTTTCTTTTTTTTCTTTACTAAAGTCATATATATTCTCCTGGTCATCGAAATACCTCCACTGAGACACTTATCATTGAAAGTGCATATTCATTTTTTAAAGATTTATCCGAGAGAGAGAGAAGGAGAGAGAGAGGGAAAGTGAGAGGGAGAAGCAGGTTCCCCAGTGAACAGAGAACGCAGTGTGGGACTTGACCCCAAGACAGAGACCATGACCTGAGCCAAAGGCAGATGCTTAACAGACTGAGCCACCCAGGTGCCCAGTGCATATTCATTTTTTTAAACTGCTTAACAAATTTAAGATAAATATGATTTGGAAATAATGAGGTATTTGTAGCCATAAGAATGATAAAGCAATAAATATGCTGATTTCTTGAGTCTTAATCCCAAGAGAACTGTAAGAGAAGAATTGGCAACAATCTCTCTCTTAAGACAGCCAGGATATTAGATTAAGTGATCCCTGATGATAATTCTTAACTCTAAGATTCTGTGATTCAAATAATTCATAATGAACACACATTAATGCCCTCCTTGGGTTTGTGTGACTGCAACATATATTTATATTAAAAAGTATCATGATTTATTACATCATGCTGGCATATCATTATGTATTTAATCAGTATTTGTTGGATTTTGGTTAAAAAGTTCTTACTCCAGTTTTAATATTACTTTTAGTTACCATATACATTCTCCTTTGCCAAGGACTCAAGTCACTACTGCAGATGTACTTGAGATATTACACTCTTATTTAATTAGTTCTCTTAATTGGGATTTTTAAAAGTTGTAACATTGGCAAAATCCCATTTGTACTGGTGTTGCTATTTGCAAATTTGTAGTACTACATATAAAAATGTAGTACAAGCTTCTTTCAGAAATCACCTACAGCAAAGCACATAAAGTATTCAGAACCTTCATCTCTATTCTTATAGCCTATCAGTGACGTTTGCACTTCACTAATGACTTTAAAAGTTAAATTGAGCCATATTTAAATTTCTCCAAATCTTCTTTAGTTCTTATCACCTTTGGCAGCCAGTTCCAAATCCTAGCCTGCCAGAATCCTCTTGTGTATTGTCTGTTTGACAGATGAGACGAGTTTATGGTGATCCCCTTCTCTTGGGCTCAAAATATTAAGTTTAAATCTAAACATGGTTTGCAAATAACCAGGGGGCCTTTTCCAAACATAATTTAATACACTGAGCTACAGTTTGAACAGTTGCATATCCACTCTGGAAGCAGACTGGTTTGCTCATGTAAACCGCAGCCGTGTATTTTTTTTATAAGTCTCCTGAATTACTAACCTGCAAGTTAGCCTAAAGACAAATTTTTATTTTATTTAAAACGCATATCACCTTACTTTCCTCTTTAGGATTAAAAAAAAAAGCATTTTACAATAAATCTGAGAGAAAATATAATTTATGAGCTTTAAATCTGTGTGGTTTTGTAAAGAAAAATGAAGACTAATGATTTGGGGAGTGGGGTAAGGATAAATTTCAAAATAACCTCCTGACTCCTTATTAAATTTAAAATAAAATAACTCTCACCACCACCTAATTAAAATAAACATACTGTTCTCCATTGTAGGTCATTGCCTTTCTTTCATGCCAACCCTGTGTCTCCACACTTACTCCTTTCCTCTTAAAAGACATGTAAAAATATGCTGAGACACTAGATAGGTTTTTACCTACCTATGCAAGATGGATCAAGCAATGATGAGGTCTCTGTAATAGAATATTTAAATACATGTGATTATATTTACATATAGTCAGCATTATCTTTCAAAGAATTTGGTTATAAGAAACATACATACAACCCCAAACTGTAGCTTCCCTATTTTTATGATTCAGCTGAAATTTTGGACATTTTTTTCAGTCCCATCATAAACCTGAAGTACTCTATTATTTTACCATATCAAGAGGATTAATCCATATATATCCACTATAAGTTTGATTACCTAAATAAATGATATAAATTTAATTATTTTTAAATCTTTCTTATAGGAGCAGGGAAACAGATATGCAAGATAAAGACGGTCACACTATTTTTCTATTTGGGATTCCACAACCAAAAAGAATTAGCAACCTCATACATAAAATCTTATTTTTGTTATTGTTGTCAACTTTCACTCCCAAGCTTCATTAACATGTCGCTATTTATCTGTGGAGCGTGAGCATTGAATGTAACTTACTAATTCATGGAAATATTGAAGCATTAGTCCATACTTTAAAAGCCCTCTATAAGGCCATAGTAATGTGTAGTGTAATAAATTCTTCAAAGGCTTTTATTGATTCACTTAAGAATAATTTATTATGTGATGTATATTGTGAATATAATTTATGGGGATTATTCTAAAACCAAAGACTGTTGGTTCCTCTCGGTATATCTCTTTGAACACTGAAACATATCAGATATTGCAAACTGCTCTCACACACATTGTAGTATTTGTCTAAAGACAAATCTTTAGATAATTGTCCTTAATTACAATTGAATTTCATTCACTAGGACAATACTTCTGTATTACATGCCTAATATATGTCAGTTACTCTTTTTCTACTGGTGATGGGACAATGAAGAAGGCAGAGAAAGTTCCTGCCCTTAGATTCATCATGCTGGACAAGAATCTGAAGCTTCCGTCTCTTCAGTCTTGCCTTTACCCATGTGATGAAGTACAAATATGGGAATCTGGCCCATTGCATGTCATTCCAAGAATAAATTCTATTCTATCTCCCCATACAGTCTGCATACACGCCCAGATCTTTGGAGTCTCTGTAATTTTGCCCCTTCTTGAAGGGCCACTTTTCAAGCTCACACCTGATGAATAGCTCCTCACCTAATTTGCTTCACTACTTCTATAAAGTCCTCTATGACCTCTCTTAAGAAGTGGACTTTTTGTGCTTCCACAGCATTTTCCAGCTGTAAATTCCAACTGTATATTCCAACCATAACCCTTATCACAATGCATTGTAAAAATCTAATGTCTGTCCTCCCCATTGGACTGGATGCTTCTTGAAAGCACAAATTACATCGTCCTCACTTTAATGACCCCAACGAATACCTCATATGTGGTATGCAGAAGATGCTCAAAAAATGTTGATACATAAGTTAGTTAGCTAAGCTAAATTCACAATTAGGTAAGGTCTCATTGGATTTCCTGGTTAGAAATGGTTATTAAAATTCTTATTAAAATGTAAAGAACAACAGCCTAATCTTCATCCTTCCCAAAGATATTACATATGGGAGGAAGTTGATGCTCTTCCTCTCATAGATGGGGTGAAAGAGCTGAGACCTCCAGGCACAGCCATATTCTCTGTTTCTCTCAATGGATCAGGGCCTGGGTGATCATATTGATCAGAATCAGCTCTGTGACAATAGCCATTGGTCACACAACTAATGGTTTCCCTCCATTACTATAAATAGATGACAGTCCCCAGTGTTCAGTGATAGTCAATCTGTTCTTTGCATTTGCCCACAGCCGTTAGAAATCAGAAAAACAACAAAATTGCTAATGGAATAAAATAACTTTTTAACTTCAATATAATAAATACCACTTTGCTAAATCTAAAGAAGATGGCTATTTGCTAGAGCTCACAAAATTGGAACTCAGGGTCCAGACTTAGAGGTTTTTAAAAATAGAATATTTTACTACATAACTCAAGATAATTTTTAAATAATATAGTTCTCTAGAAATATTTTTCAAAATTGACTAACAAATTTTTAAAATATGGTCAAAGTGCCCAAAAGAAACAAAAACAACTTATAAGCTAATAAAAGAACATCTGTCAGATGAAAAAATTGAAGTCAAATATACTAGGGCCAAAAAAATGTTTTCAGAATTTCAAAGAACAAGTAATCTCCTACACAATTACAAGTGTTCCTTCATGTAAAAAGTAGAGAGTTTAATATTGAAATGTGCAAGTATTTATGAATCTAGATATAATTACATAATTTGTTATCATAGGGGAAAAAATTAGGTGTCAAATAATGAGGATTAGTTTTTAAAAATATATGCCATTTAAGAGAGAGCCAAACACTAAAAAGGGATGTGGTAACAATATTTACTAACATGGGGAAATATTTATAAGATATTTGTTTTGAAAAGTTACAGACCATAATGGAAATTATGCTAATTGTGATAAAAATTTGAGTGTGCTTCTATATGTGTATAAATTGACATGCACTGAGAAAAATCTGTGAAGTTGTATTCCAAAATGGTTACATATTTTGTCTCTTGGGAATAAAAATAGTACCAGTCTAAAAGCATTTCTAAGAAAAACAGATACCGCTTTTAAGGTGTTTAGCACAATGCTTTGCATAAAGTGAACTAAGTCTAAATTTGTTTTTTATCATAAACAAAATATTTTTATAAGCTGTCATTGATTTCCAGATTTCCATCTTTATACTTTTCTCCATTCTAAATTTTCTAGACTATTTATTTTGTTGGTGGAAGAAAACAGTAAATATTAATCATTATGAACAAATTATAAAAGAGGTACTCAACTAACACCAACAACAAAATGCTACAGCTATGACAAAGGAAACCTATTTAGAAAGCAATGATCCTATATCCTACTCTCTTACAGAAGTCAAGTTTCTCTGGGACTTCCTCCCTAAATCCCCTATTTTTTTCCCCTTCCTTTTAGAAACAGTTTGGAAGAACATGGATCATGAAAAAAGAAATAGCCCCACCAGTTTAATTAGAATATTACCCTACGGTGTGTAAATTATCATCCTATTGGCCACTTTAAGATGTCAGATTAAGTACTGGCCGATGGCCATCCATGTGGATGAGAATAGGGCACATATTGAATCCTGTGCCATGTACCATGCATGTACCATGTTCTTAAGATTTCATCAGATCTATAGCTGTCCTTAAGATGGCCATTTCTCCAGGTAATTTATGTCCTCTGTTTACTACTCTGGATGTCATTTTATCAACATCTGCTGTCCTGACACAACAGCATCATCATCAAGGCATTAATTTGGTGCAAACTGAATTAAGTTCCAAGAGGTAATGTCCCCATATATTTGAATGCCCGACACTTTTTCAGTACCCTGTAAAACTAAAAGTAGTTGTGCCAACCTGGAAAGCAAAAGAATCTGTCACTCCCTCCGGAAAATGCTTTTGAAATTACACAGTTCCCCAAGTGGTAGTTTTTGGAAATACACGTGTACTAGGAGGGAGAAGGAAAGTCTATTGACTGTTATTTTTCAATTTTATTTTGCTTTTCCATTTTGTTTCCAAATTGAATTCCAGTGCTAAGATATTTCTTTCCAGTGTAACTTGAAGATGAAGAGAGTAGACATTTTCTTGTAAATCAATTTTGAGTGCTGTGGATATTTTTCAACCTAATTATTTTATGGAATTGCAACAATTCATACTTTTCAATCATAAAACACAACATCAAGCATCAGTGGGGAGAGCTGTAGAGAAGTAGTTTTAGGAGCAACATTATGAGAAAAATAATTTTTCATCACAGTTGTTTTTCTAGAAAAAGCAAAGGCTAATTATCTTGGACTTAGTAGCATTTGGATAATTTCTTAGTAAAAGAAACTGAAAACTTAAATGTTTCTTGTTAAAAAGGAAATTAGTTTACCTCTGCAATGCTACTGAAACATCCGGATGCATTTCCAATATGTGGCTACCAGCCTGTCAATGTTCAAGGACAGGACGTGAAAGAAGATACTTAGGTAGAAAGATGTGGTGAACTAAGGAAAAAGGCTCAAGTAAATCATACACTAACAATGTTAAAGTATAAAAACTTTGATTATTAAAATGACAACTTCACAGAAGAGCTTAAATTCTGTGGCCAAATGCTCATGAAACCTTAGTCATGGAGCTTTTCATTCTAGCTATCCCTGTTGCCTTCCCTCCTCTCATTTTCTTCTTCTAGAAACTGGAGAGAAAAAAGGGTACGAGGTTTTATGTTTTGTTTTGGGTGTTTTGTTTTTGTTTTTGTTTTGCTTTTTGTTTTACTTGAAAGAAATAAAAAATATTTTGATTGAAGTACAGCTGACATTTACAAATATCAGAGCAACGCTGCTATGTACGAGCAATGCTTCCGCACCAGAGCTCAGGCTTGAACGGGTCCTCAACGGGGGCACTCCATTAAAAGGCCATTCCACAAGGGTCCCTCCAACCACATCCTCCAGTTTGGGTCCAGTATCACGGAGTACCCTTTTGAACACAGGCTGTCACCACTTTACGTGAAGAGCCACTAGTGACCGGTGGAAGACAGCTATGGCGGAAGACAAATGGAACAAAGAAATGATGAAGGTACTTAGCAGGTCACGTTTGGGATGGAACTCTGTATCTACACCACTGGCCTGTCTTCTCTTGCCCTGGGCAATGGACACCTTCATCATATGTCACTAGTCAAAGTTTCTCACCAGCTTAGTTGGTTTCCTTTTCACCCCCCCTCCGCCCCATCCAATATTAAAGGCCTCATTTTTAAACACTTTCCTTCTGTAGTAACTGACTCCTCACTTTAAAAATATCCGAAGCGCTGAGATTTCAATGAGTGCTCCAATCACTGTCATTGGCGCCTCTGCTTCCCAATTTTAGTTTCAAAGTAATTCTTAGTCACATGTGCAAATACAATCTGTCTCCTTTCGTTCTAATCTTTGAGAAAAGGGGGGAAAAACTATGTGACAGGAAGTTGAATTGACCGGCAATTTCATTCTCTCTGTAGCCCTTATTAAATTATTGCAAATACGTGGTTTGGAAGACTATAACTGATTGTGGCATTATTACACGAGCACTCTAAAGTCACAAAGCCATCACATCAAATACCTCAGATTTCTAAGAATTTCATCATTAATGCAAATTTCTGGGAGTTTACACAGTTAATAGGGGACCCATAACATTTCTCTCTAGCCAAATTCTTCCTGTTCAAGTCCTGCACCTGTCTCCACCATATTTTAACAACTTATTTTCAATACTATTTCCCCAGCATATTCTTAAGGGCACAAGTCTCTTAAAACATCTGGCATTATTTGCAGCTTACCTACTATAATAAAATTATGAGTTGATAACTTTGTTATTTTCTTGGTTTTTTTTTTTTTTCCATGGCTTATTGTTTAGAATTAGGCTCACAGGCAAAAGAGGAATTTTCTACTTGCAAAGAGAAACAGTTTTGTTGGGGCTGGGAGGGAGATAATATATAAAATGAATTTGAGTGCCGGAAAAAGAAATTTCTAATTGTCGAGATTTTAAGTGTTGCTCTTTCACAAACTAATATGTTCAGCTGAAAAGTTGTTCATACACCTCCTGCAGAGAAAAACACAAATTGAGCTAGCAAGATTTTTGTATTTTTTTCATGTGCAAATCTGTTTTATAGGAGCACAACACATATGTTTCAATGCTTACACTGTCATTGTTTCTTTTCTTTTTTTTTCTTTTTTTCCTTTTCCAACTGGGCACACAATATGCACCCAACATACCTATAAAAGGTTGACTGAAAAAATCACATTTTATAGTCTGCCAAAGGAATGTTTGCATTAAGTTGCTTCGGATGGAGAAAGTTTCATTGTGATCAGAACCCAGGAGATATAAAAAGGCCATAAAGTTTGGGTCATAATGTGAGTTTATAAGCCTGCCTTCTACTTAATTTAAATTATAGTGGCAGTGCAAGAAATTGTGGTTTACCAATAGCACTAGGCCTCACGCCAAACGTTTTCCTTCCACTAGCTGCCTCCATGTCCTGCCTCTGTTGGAAAGAGTTAACTGCCTTGCACAGACATTTCTTATAACTCGTCATTTGAGAAAAATAAAACTTAGTAATCACACGTAGGCACAGGCATTACTGTGGTTTACAATTACGAAGCACCAAGTATAGTGCAGAACAAACTCTACTGCATGAAGTTTTTCTTGCATTTTTGCTTGTTTGTTTTGCTTTACGGTTTTGTTCCTGGATTAGCGCCAACATTCCAATATCTGCGCAGAGCTGGTGCCTAAGCTTTATAAAGAGAGAGGATGAATTTAGTATCTCCGTTTAAAATTAAAGTGTACTTTATAATTTGGCCCACTCTGTGCCTGTGATTTATAGTTAATCATATTAGATACTACAAATCAAAATTACATTTCCACTACAATGAATCAGATTCTTGTTTTCTATTCTATTTGACTTTTAAAGCCTCAAGCTCGCCATACAGAAGATGCGGGAACAGAAGAGATAAACTCAGCTGCCTCATCTTTGACCATATCTGTTGCGTGAGTTTTTTAAGAGATGAAAATGACAAAAAGGGCTTTGATCAAATCCAGTCAGCTTTAGTATGTATCCCAGAGTCTAGTATCACAGCATACTAGCAAACTATAAAGAGAAAAAAAAAGTGGAAAAACGCATTTTTACTTTGTTATTATCTTCCCAATTAAACAACTATATCTCAGACTTAATCTAAAGGTATATTTTTATGGCATAAAATTATGTCAGGACTACCAATAAAGACAAATAATGGATACGAATACTTGAGAAGCAAACAGTTTAAACATAATATCTACATATATGTTTCAATTATTCCATAACCTGAAAGATTTTTATTATGAATTTGGCATGGTAAAAATGTTTCCCAAATCAGTATCCCATGATTGAAATACATAGTAAACAATGAGCAATAATCAATAGATGCCACAACAGACAAGAAGGCATATTCCAATGGTAAATTTAGGTAAAAAAGTTTGAATTATGGCAAAGATATTGCCTTATTAGCTGCCTAGTCATTACTCACATGATGCCCAATTCCTGGTCTTAATTTGATTCTTCAAGTATGTCCTGACTTGGAAGGAAACTGAGAGGTTATCTAGTACAACCTGTCACTCAGTGAGGGACTCTTTTACAACTGTAATTTGAATTTCCAGTATCTTCTTATATACTTTCAGTACAAGTGAATTCACTGCCTGGAAAAGCATACACCCTGCCTCTTAGGAGTTCCAATTATTGTGTTCCTTCAATTGGATAAAAAGTGGCCTCTCCCTGACTTCCTTTCAGAAGTCATACACCTACTTAGGTCACAAAGAATACATTTCATTCATCTTCCGTGTCTGATCCCTTTAAAGAGCTAAGGCAGCCATCATGTACCCCTAATACCATTCTACAGACAAAACATTCTGATGTTCTTAAAATATTTATTCGACATGTTTTTAAAGATGTTTCCCACATAATGTGATTACTGTAATCATCCGCACCATTCTCTGATATCCTGGAATAATCCCCTCCCTCGTTCAAGGTTCTCTACTTTTATTAATGCAACCTACAATTGGATGGGCTTTTCTGTCATACATAAAGATATGCCACTGAGAAATATTAA